>MU890136.1:0-10175 GCA_036418205.1 Ostertagia ostertagi
AAAAGCATAAACGCGTCAGTTGACCCTATTGCTCAGTGCCCTATCAGGAAAGTCGTTTGCGCTGTGCGATTGAAATCAGTACGCCTTCTCATGCGATAACTCATAATTTACACCGGCGTTGTGATCACTCTGCTTTGTGTGGTATCAGATGATCTTTTAGATTGGATTACGGTGGGATCAAACGTTAATACAGTAGCCGGTAAATAATTGTCGCAAGCACAGAAACGCTCACCAGACAACCGCCGACACATCTAATAAATGGCAACACCTGAAAAAGCATGATAAAATCCGGTATCAAACGATAGTTGGAGATCTTCATTTAAGAATTTCCAATTTCCGCTAGTTCGGACGCTCTCATTGGTGGATATAGGGACGAACTTTCCGGGTGATGCGGGTACCAATTCTTCAACGTTCCAGGACATCAGCTACATGAGTCGAGAAAAAGCCTTTACTAAAAAATAAAGTGGCCCAACTAATGACACATAGCAAGACCCTACTGTTTAGAAATCAGCTCACGGCTCCATACAGTACTTCCAGCAAACCTTGACCACATAATTTGCTTGGAAGATTCAGCTAGCAATTTTGACATCACATTTGTGAGTAGGCCCTACAAAATGTCGACTGGGTCGCCATTCAAGCTCCATGGTAAGCTGCATGGTTCCTTGGTCACACTTTCATTTGACTAAACATTGCTTTGGTGAACCCTCATAATTCCTTCATAAGGGGTAGTGATAACAAAAAAAGCTGTCAGCAAAGTCGAAGGAGAGCTGCATTCGTACGCCTTCCTTCTCACACCCGAGCTGCTTGTCGGCTCCTTACATGGGAATGCTTCAAACTTCCCAAGGAACTTTGAAAGGGGCCTTGGTGCGTCGATAGAGTCTTGAACGCTGATTACAAATATAGGCACTAAAACTGCTACGTGAACTTTCTAAAAAGTTGTGGGCTCTCAAAATTGGCCTATAAGCCGGGCTAACCTATGACGAATCGTGCCGCCGTGGAGCAGTGGAAGGACCCCGAGCTCTGCAAGCTGGAGTGGTGAATTTGCTACCTGTCGATGCGCAATTTTTGCGCATCGTGCTTTACATACAGTGCAGTTTCATTATGGAACTTATCGAACGATGCTAAAACTGTATCATTTTAGTGATCTGATTCATCAATAACCCCTATAACGTAACTATTGATGTTATTAAAAAATTATACGGCCGTATTGGCTTCAGGTGGCCTCTGTACCAAAAACAAATATCATATTCGTGATCAGGACAACCACTTATCTCTGCAGGCAAAGTTTCAGCGAAAATTCCGCCTTAATTCCGAAAAAGTGATCGCCATTTGTAGACTCGCAACTAGCCGTGCACCAAAGTAAGACCAGGAAATAAGCTAGACACGCAAACAACAGCGGCTACCGTTCTGTATGACAATTTTAATGGCTAACAAACTGTCTCCCTTTGGCGTAGGGGCGTCTGACACATATTGACAGGTCCTCGAAAACTAGACACGGATTTATCGACAGTAACGCACCGTTACATAGGCAGAGAAAATGGATACAACTACCAATCCTTTTGTCTGTTATGCTTGTGAATCATCATATGTGGATGGCTAATAGAGTGTTGGCTCGAGTAAAAATTTTTTAGCAGAGACTAAATTGGTGGTAGTGTCCAAGCATATGACGGCTTTCGGTGCGTCAGGGTATAACTAGGAAGCTCCCGATTCCGAAGTGTGTGATCGATATTTAAAGTTGCGCTAAACTTTGTTGATCGAGTATAAAGTGGGTAATTTGGGTTCTCTGACACGAAAATGAATTTGTCTGTGACGCCGAGACCACCGGACAAGTCGATGATTTACTAAGTTTTAGCATCGCTCAAAAACGTTCTTTCGGCCAACTTCGGAAGCTCAAAATATCTAAGGAAGTTCAAATATAGCAGTCGTTATTGCCCAATCATTCGTAATCAGTGCGTTCAGACGATAATCGATACAATAAGGTCGGTCCTTTCTCAAACTTCCATGGGAATTTAAAGCATCTCCTGGTTAGAGCGCACTTTTCGGTTCTCACAATTTTTACAGATAAAAGGGTAAAGGGGAGAATTCCATCTAATCATGCGTAAACGTGGTCGAGCAGCAAAAACTGAGACGTGAAAGAAGAGGAAATCGTTGCAAAAAAAAAAGATAATGAAAAACTGGACTTGGTAAAATACTTACGAAAAAAGCATTTTGTTTTGGGATCAAAATATAATCAAAACAGACAATGAGCAAGACGAGCATATGAAACACTTCACGTTTCAGAAAAACCAGCGAGTGCTGAATCGATCGAGTTATACTATCTTTTCTTTCTTTTTTCTATCAATTTCTACACTTGGTCCAGCTTCGGCACAAATTGACGAAACTTTACGATGAGTGTAAAAATCAATTCCAAGAAAGACATCGCATTAAATGTGAGAATTTTTTAGTAACAAAAGGAAAGACTATCTAATTAGAAGGGTTATTTCTTGCTTGAAGAGCATCCTTAGAATCACAAGCGTTGATTGTCGTTTTCCTAAGACTCTCTTCCTCATCCGCAACGATGAAAATTGTCATATTTCAGGCACAGCAACGTTTTTTTCCTCTTGACAGTTGTTGCAATATTCGCTAGAAAGTTTTTCAGCATGCGCAGCACCCTTCAGGTTGAAGAGTTACGATCACGTGCAATTGATGTGCGATTGCTTGATGCATGAGAAGAACGAGCACAGTGTACTTTGCCACAAATGATATGGATTATCGTTAAGGTCACGGATATTAGAAGTGAAAGATGATCCTAGCACTGGTATCACTGCTATGACGCCATGGAGAAGAGAAAGCTCTCATAAGAATCAAATATGAAATAGTTTTTAATAATGCTATTCTGTAGCCAATGATCAGACCTGTCAATCTCCTAGGAAACTCTCAATGCACCTGGGCTCTTCCCGGGTCCGACAGCTTCATAGGCGTTCCCACGAATCCCTTCGGAGATTGGGAAGGAGTAGTCTTCGGAGAACTAACTTCTCAAATCTCATTTAGTTTTTTGCCTTCTGTGAGTTATTTGTGAACAGTTTACAGCTCAACCACTTATTGGAACCAGTGTCATACATGAATGAAAAATTACTACCGACACGTTACTTAGCAATCCAAAAAGTCGGTCACCGTCACCAAATATAGAAGATGGGAACTTAAAGAGGGTAAATCAGGTGAATCAGTACCCCAGTTACACACTGACTACCTCACTATCTTCCGTCCATGTCGGTCTTTTTCCGTCATGGGACGTTGGAGTCTCCGACATACAAGTACATTCACTGCAGTACGAGATTCCTATGGTTTCCAGGCAAATGTTCTTTTAATTCCCTTAAGAATTTCATGACGTCATGGTTTTTGCCGTACTGGTTCTTAGACATCACATGTCGCAACAAGCGAAAATGATGACAATGGAGGTTCGATTCTTTCTTGTAAGAGGACATCCAGAATTTAACATCCTGAATTCTTTCGATTCTGAAGAAAATTGCAGATCAGGGACCAGGTGTAGCAGTGCTCGGCTGCGGATGGAACTCGGTATCTCTGAACAGAGCCTCTATTCCTGACCGTGTATGATGCATCATCACCGGAGCAAATACGCAGTTTCGGAGACCCAACCACAGGCCGGTTAGAACTGCACACGGTCCCAGAGGCCTTGAGCTTACTACTGCTATGCACTGCTTGGTGAGAGCATCTCTTCACTTTCTTCCCATTGTTGTTCAACTTTTGCCGTATGCGCCTTTTTCAGCAAGCCTCTTTCTAGTCGAAGGAGTCCCATACATCGGGCGTAGACAGATCGGCAACAATCATGTCGAATCCGACGAAGGTGACGTTTCAGCCGACTTCAGAACATCAGAAAATTATGTTGAACGTGAGCGTAGCAGGGGAGCGGAAGGTAGGGAGAGAGTGTGTACGGCTACAACTCAACTGTGTGTCGAAGTAGACAGATTGCACGCGTCCTACGCTAGATCCGCAGCATCCTCTCTGATAACCCACAAGCGCTTGTTTCGTCGGCCGTCTTCTGGCTCCAGTGGTGAAATCAGGCAGTGGTCGAATGTAACCTCACACATTTTATATATTCGGTTGAGAGTCCTGCAACCCTTCTGACCGAATTTGATCTGAACTTTATCTACTTTCTGGCTCGATCTCCTAATTTCACATCAAACCATCGATGTCCACTACTTGTTTGCATCTCTCGGCTATCTTCATAGTGTCCTTTCTCCTAAACATGGATTCCCGCTAGTCAAAAAAGTAAACGACCTTATCATAACGAAGTCGATTGCTCCGTCGTGAAGAAGATAGACGCCCAAAATAAGAAGCAGTTGTTTAGTGCTTGACCGGAAAATATGCCAAATTAAGCGTGCTTTCCCAAATTTTCTAGAGCTCCACTCGTAAACGAGCGAATTCATGAAGGAAATTATTAGCCGGGCGGTACGGACATTTCTCAAGAACTGCGCCAGGGAAACTCATGCAGTCCTGCGACTGGGTTCTTACCCTAGGTGTCGATGATAGGGAATTCTTGGTCAAGGCTGCTACCAATCCTCTCTGCAGCAGAGGCCGAGGAGCATCAGACCTCAAAAGTAAATGTCTCCAGTTCGCGAGCCTTGTATTGACGACACACATACGAAGTGAATACGACGTTCCCATAGAATGGGTTGCAGAAGAGGGTTTGTTGTCGTAAAAAACAGAGACATGAGAACTTCCACGGTAGACAAGCGCTTAGAGAAGATGCTGACTAAAGGCCGATTCTTTACAGACTTCCTTTGATAAGTAGGAACTGTAGCGCCTTTACCCCGTGGGTAAACGTTCTACCATATGTTAACACCACACCTGACATCCCGTACACGCCATGGTGTTCGCGCAGTTCAAAAATGATAAATTTGCGTTAGATAGAGATTTCTCCAATGCTCCTGTACAAGCCAATGAAATCTATAGCATACATTATACGAAGTTATACGAATAATGCTAATGGTGAGATGCATAACAGGATTCCGAAGACGATTACACTTTCCCGTCTCCTCTTCGCTTGCAATTGCAGTGGAATTTAAGATTCCACTAAATTTCTGGCGCTTCTCATCAATCCATACTTCACTAGCAATTCACTACGAATTGCAATTGCCAAGACTGTGTATGTCTTCTACAGAAAAGTATAAGATAGAGAGACCATGAAAAGAATAAGAGCCAACCTTATTGATGAAAGAAAAACCTTAAAAATTGCAAAATCACATTTCAAGTACACATGCGGCTCATACTACAACCAAAAACTACTTGAAAGGTATTTAGACCTTTTAGACAACTTACGTTCGAGGAATGTCCGAGGCCTTGGGCGAACTCGTGGCGGAGAACGTACGCCTGAATTCTTCTTACCATATTTCAGCTCAGCAACCTCTACTCTCAGCGTTTCCACTTCGATCCTTAACCAGCACATTAGATCTACACAGAGCCGCTTATTAATAGGAATGAAAGAGGAAAAAGTAAATGGAAAGCACTCACACAAGCTTCTCTACTAAACGCATCAACTCCTCGTGTTCTCGGCGCATCGAGTTAAAATGTTTCGACCAAATGAGTACTGCTGCCGCCCCAATTCCTGCTACAACGGTTGCTGACAGAGCAACGGTACCAGCTTTCGCCACCCGACTATCCATGATTCCTAGAACGGAAGGCTAAACGCACGTGAAGAATCATATAAAAGTCAATTCTGTGGAGGGAAACGAGCCGTGAAGCAATCGCGAAGACACTACATAGAAGCAGCCTAGCACAAGCACAGTAGGTTTGAAGAAATAAGGGTAGAATGCAGAATTTTTGAGCTGTAGAGAATTGGGCATAGAACCATAAGAATTAAATTGGACAAACAGTTTTGGAAAGTCGAACTCGCATACAGAACGCCCACAAATGGCAGAACATCAACAACAGGGTGAACAGCTAACCCATCCATAGAACGACACCACACTTTAGCAGGGTCAACCCTGCGTTGCACATTTACCGTAGGATGGTGGAGGGCGTATTCGTAGAACTCGATGGGATCGTGGCAGCGGGAGAAGAAGCCGGTGTTTGACGGCTTTTTTTTTGAAGATTTTAAGGAAACTGCGGGGAAGAATCATCCCCACCCGTACGCATTTTGAAGGAAAAGAATTTGGTGGAATTGGTGCGTATCGACTGGTACCGGAATCAAATACTCAAATACTTCAGAAACATTGATGATGGTGGGGGTGGTGGTAGGGTTGTAGAGGGGTATTGGGGACCTCCCAAGTCTGATGGTGGTGGGGGTCCTCGAATTCCATTGAAATCGGCTAAACAGTAACGGGGCTGACCATCACCGATATCTAAGTAACGGAAACCGAGGCACGGGAAGCAGCAGATGCGAAAGACACGGATTACCTTGAGCTAGGGGCAACTGAAGAACACTTATACGACTGTAGTGACCAACAATCCATTATCGTCACCAAAACAAATTACTTCACGCGAGGTACTTTCAAGCCAGAATTCACTATACGCGCTTGAGAAGCGGGCGAGCCGAGCTGACCCTGCGAATGAAGAACATCTTAGACGAGTATAAGACGATAGCAATTATATAGAACCTTACGCGGCGAAAATAAACGCAGCTCAATCAGGGTGTGGGTTACTAACACGAGAAAAGGAATGATAGCATTCACATCGTACCTTAACATGTAGGACGTTGAGAAAAGGCAAACACGGTAACAAATGTAATCACTGATTAATATATGTCTCATGCTTAATGAAAACTCGTATGTGGAACAAAACGTTTTACTTGTCAGAATCATAAAAATCAAGACCTGAATTACGAATAATGGACAGCCACATAGCTCTCTGATAATGCTCAATTCGCGCATAGAGAAGCCACCACCAATACATTACATCTGGCGCATTCTTATTCTCAACATGAGAAAATGTTCTGGATGAAAAGTGCGGCCGGTAGCCTCGCCGGCGTAGCAAGCGTCTGTCCATCTACCATTCAACTCGCTCTGTTCGACTACCAAAGGTGATTCAATACTGCTGACTTGATCACTCGAAACAAAAAACAACTGCTGATTGGCTATCTCACTAGAAACCACTACGGCTTTAAACTCAAGGATAGAAAAGACAAAATTCCTTCGAAATCGTCGGATAATTAAACGGACCAGGAGAGAATAATGGCATGCAAAACGAAAAACCAGTTTTCCCTAATTAGATCAACGGGTTTATTCAGAGTTTCTCTCGGAAATAGAAAATGTAATAAAATACTCACCATGTCGTTGAGCAAATTTTGCACCCAGTGTCATCCATCCTAGATAATCAAATACGAACCTTCCCCTAACCGAATCAAGAAATCCTCAGCACAAAGCGTTCGCTGATCAGGTTATCGACGGCTAATAAAACGAGAACGGAACGAAACCTCGTTTATCCTTGGCCTCGTTTCATCACCTTTATTCTCTCCGACCCCTCGTTGTGGATGTACAAAAGAATCACATCATACCACCATTGAGCAGCCACTGCCATAAAACTATCGAGTGTTCTAGTATGAACAAAGTACATCATGGAACTCCACTAAAAACATTACCGTGATCAATTAACAATCCTTCATTACACAAACATAGCAAAACAAAACAAATCAAATCAACATAAAAGAAGATGTCACATAGAGAACAGCAGCCGGTAGTGCGTGGGGAAATGGAAATCTATTGTTAAGAAAAAAGGCTCTTTGAACAACTGTAGACAACGTGAAGAGGGTGTGACCGTAACTTTCGATACATTATCTGGTGTAACAATAACGAGGGCCAATGTATTGAAAATTCCATTGGCGTCTTCTATCAAAGTGAATATGAAGTGCAGAAAACAATATTTCTATTATTTTGAATGAGTCTGTGTAATAGGAAACGATTTTATAGGAGGGAAAAAAGGAGATGATCAGAGTAACTTGCGAGTTTCTGTTGCAAACACCGGAAACCTGATTTTTTTTTCGAAAAAGAAAGGCGTTAGGCAGGAGCTGTGAGGTGGCACTGAGAAAACTGTTGCAGATATCTGTCACCTACACCAAACCAAGATTATCAATAACTACTCGAACACAATAACTTCGCAAATGGAAACGGCACACCCCGGCCCTAATCACGGCTACAAAAAGTGGTGCACAGAAAAACTGCATAGAGAGGTTACTGCGCCGTATTGAGAAATAAGTACCATAAGTATGGCTCATGCAGAAATTTAAAAAAAAATTAAAATGGTACAAAAGAGGTGATAGTATAGTTTCTCGAGGTCGTTTGCCCGTAGTACGAACGAGTTACAGTACTCACAACTGTCAAGAGGGTGATGCACCACAAGTTCCATTCTTCTTTCAGCTCTCCGCTTGCTAAGCTTGCGGCACTGTTTCTGAACTCTGATCCATAGATGACTCAAGACTGGGCTTCTTCAACTCCATCTCAGCAAGTATTTCTTCGGCACGCTGTAAAATCTTGCTCATCGAGAATAAATAAGAACTTTTTTGATGCATTTGATTCTGATAAGAATATATTCAGACATTCACAACAACATAAGGACTGTGCCTACGCGCTTTATTTCACATGGCAGCAGTTTCCGAGGGGAACGAAGAGCAGCGCGCGAAGAGTCCCCTATGCTCGTATGATCGTGTACTATTAAACGACAGGAGGAATAAAAACTCGACAATAACCCAATTTGAGCTGACTTTAGTAAAATAAGGAGAGGCGCCATCGCAAGACATAAGAGCATCCCCTAGGACTGGGCCTGGGAAGGGACAAGAACTTTCGGGGGAATGAGAACTGCTCGTGCATTGGAAGTCTTTCCTCCAATGATTAACCTACATCAACGAAAAAGTGATGTTTTACGCGATTCTAAATGACTTACCACCACAATGCCCGTCATGTTGCGATGGCGCCTAAGGAGATTTTATGACGTATTAATCCTCCAAAAGCGCGACTGACAACGTATTTAGTCAGGCCAGGGTCAACCGTAGCATTGGTGAATTCGAGATGGAAAATTGGAAAGTGAAAAGCAGTGAAAAGTGTCCCACCTCAGCATCTCCGATCTCAAGAGCTTTTCTTGCCATAGAAAGAGCACCTTCCAGCGTTTCATTGCCTCCAATGAACCCTGAATGAGAGAAGAATCATCAAGTCACATATGGAAACATAATCATGATATTCTAGTATACTGACAAAAAAAACGACAAAAATAGACCGAAAAGTGACGCCTCCCACCACCAAATCTAAGCTGAATGAAGTGCTTAGAAACTCACCAGTGGTGTGGACGAAGATACATCCGGGAATCCCACTGACATCTGAGAGTTCTGCATCTCTCAACCCTCGCCAGGATTTCGGTAGAGCCATCCTAAAAATGAGAGCCTATCATATGAGACATTTTACTTCAGACTTCAAGGGCGACTTGAATCAGAATGGATGTCAACGTATGATGAGTATTAAGTTTGAACGCAATAAACTATAAGATAACGGATGAGCTAGATCCAACGCTCCAAAGGAACATTATGCATAAAAGCTGAACTTTGTCCGGGATACTGACTTGAAAAATTTTCAAAAAGGATCCTCCACGAGCTCAACGGAGAAGAAAGAGTCACTAACAGCAAAGCCCTAGTTCAAGGAATTCTCAACGGAGTATTAGCTATTTGTCGTATGCTTTGATTTTATTCTATCAGATTTCCGGGACGGGGCCCACACTGATACGTGCAGCGGTGTAGTTCCGGGAAAAGAGCTTGCAGAACAGGATTGTACGGTAGACTACCGATGCAGTGAGATAAACTTAACTTAGAGTGTTCCGTTCGCTTTAAATCGCCCTTTCACCACTAATGTTTTGCGTGCTTATTCCAACAAGCACGCAAAACATTAGTGGTGAAAGGCGACAAATATACAGCCGACGGCAAATTTCAACTCGGTTTCCGAACAGGCCTGAGACCCGTAAAAAGGGAAAGATGTGCAACCCTTTGGTAGGTCGACAGGGTAGCGCACCAGCGATAGACCATTCTTTTAATGGTGCTCACAAACTAAGATTTTCTTCAAAGCAAAAAAATAGCAATCCCAATGTGTTTCCAGCACGCTTCAAGTGTGCGGAGGTTTTCCCACAATAGGAGGGGCGTGCTCCAGCCAAGCGGCGTCTCCTACAAAGCTTTATAATTTGATTTCGAGACTGCCAAGACC
>MU890138.1:0-10706 GCA_036418205.1 Ostertagia ostertagi
CAGATGGCGTAGGCAACTGCATGTTGCGAATGAGAAAAAAATTGAAGCTGTGTTAGCGCACTTCCTAGCCGGAAGAACGGGACGTTATGATTACTGAAAGGCTCAATTCGACCTACCAAGGGGGTTGATTTACCTATACTCATCGTAGGTGTACCTTTAAGCCTGAGAAATATTTTACACTACAGTGGGAGGGGGGAAGGGTGCGTCTCATGTACAATATTACTATCGCTACCTTGATACTTCAACTGTAGTCCGAAGAAGACCTGTGGAATGGGATATTCAGGAGATTCAATGAATCTTTTTGAAACCCACGTAGTGACTTCAAGCAGCTTAGCTTTGTGTAAAACGAAGATGCCATAGCCGCCTAAGCTGCCATACAGAAAAAACTGCAAAGTTGGGGAAACGAGCTTGGGCCTGGGCGACACCCCGACACCAGACGTCCTTCAAAGTTTGACGAATGGCTACTCATAAGAAAGGAACGAAAGGCGGAGAAGCGAGAAGACTCAACATAACAGTTCAGTATTTTTGTACGAAACAGGCTCAAATTCACAAGGCTGCTTTACTTCATGATAGCGCGCCCACACACCGACAAACATTCTTCAAAATGTTAAAGGAGTTCTTCAAACACTCGGTAGGGAGCTTTTTCGTACCGGGACCACCTGGCAATGTACAATGCTACCACATTTGACATTAGGCGAGAATCCAGTTCAACTACTCGCAGAGGCCCCAGCCTATAGCCTGACATTTCCTGAATTCTTAGTCATCGATCTCCTCAGGGGTTGAAGAAATACTATGATTGACCTAATTAAAGGGCAAAACGGACCAATCCGAAAAATTTCAACACAAGTTTATCCTACGACTTACTTTTCCCTTAACTAATAGTTAGGCTGCTTCCGTTTCGACTCAGTTTCAAGGAAACCTTAAAGTCTGGGGAGATGGTGAAGCCCAGTGGTTGTGACGAAATTCTCTAATTTCTATCTGCCGCCATGATAGGGGCAGAACAAGGTAGAACATTTATCACGTTTTCTTGGCCTTTTGAGTGGAGTCGAAGGTTCGGGAGGAAGGTAGACTTTTCCAACCATCCTCCCGCACTGCCGTGGCCAAATTTGGAAGCTATTCCATTTTTACCTTCGCAATGCTAGAAATGAATGGAAATTCCATGTAAATTCTGAATCCATGAAAGCGGCGCTCACACTAAAATATATGAGTACGGCGCTCACACTAACTAACCCACTTGCGTGAGAGCGAGCTATCCCGCTCGAATAGTGGCTGAATCGGCCTCCGGAAAGACGAATCAGTTGAAGTGTTACGTCGAAATAAGTTAAATAGAGGTCCATCTTACTTCATCAGCTTGCCAAAGTTCGGCAAATATAGTTAATAGATCACTGTCATACTATACTACAAGGAATTGAAGTCCTCATCAGGTTGAACGCTGAAATTCAACCCCTCCTCGAATGTCTTAGATTGAATATTTCTGTTACGAATGCCCATCAGAAGAAGACAAAACACCAAATTAACACATCCCGTCCCGAGATAGCCCTCAAACCTATACATCATTACGTGTGTAGGGAAGGAAGGAAGAGTCAATGCTTGCAACGAGATCCGTCCTGCTAATCGCGCCATTTTGCGACATAGTGGTTGCAATGATCTCTCATCATTTCCCCTCACATATTCGTATCCTTCCTACCTCCGGGGTCATGCCTTGATGCTCATCCGAGAACGCCTTCACACCAAGTATTTCTTGCGATATAGCTCTTATACTCATGGTCTTGAGCGAAAATATGGAACCTCTGTAATCTGAATTGTGCCTTCGGATGTAGGAGGAGTGAGGCTCGATGAGATGTAACTCGCTTATTCAGTCTGAATGAGCAGTTTTGGGAAAAGGCATGATTGCTTGCCTATCTGCGCCAAGTATGGTAAGTGAATTAGGGCAGAAATCTACTCACTCAAAGGTTCAGTAGAAAAAAAGCGAGGTTTCGGATAAATTTCATTTTTGAATACGCCACACATATGATTTGCTATCAACTCAAATTTTTGTTAAGGATAAGGTTATAGCATCTATTTCCATATTTTCCTTCAAAGCACTATAGCATAATAATTCCTCACTCTTATTATCAGAACCTAATATCGCCACTCAAGCTCGAGAACTGTACTTGAATCGGCGTTCACCCGTCAGACTTCACTTCCTTGTAGTATATAGTATGTGGGTATATACTTTACACTTCATAAAGTGATATAATGTCCAGAAAAAATATCAGTGAGATGGAAATGGTCAGGGTCGTATAGGGTATGAAGTCACCAATTTAGTTTCTCAATTATCGCCGTCGTACTACGCCTGACCTCACTGAAGGTTAAGGCCTTTAGCGTTTCCGATGATTTCACTTGCTTTCGCTTCCCCTTTCTGTTCATTCAGCAGCTCAGTCATCACTAAGAAGCGCTCCTGTATACCTATTTTATTCCAGGCTTGCCTTTAAGTTCACCTATTGTTGCTTCCTGATGTTGACGGAGCCGTTTCAAGTATGGTCCACCGAATATGTGTATCAAGAAAATTCCCCATCACCATCTTCACCATCATTTCCATCGGAACAATTCAGTAAAGTAATGTTTATTGCATGAAGATTAATCGTGTAAATGTCATGGTCTTCTTCGTTACCGGTGAGTTCCATCTGCAAAGAAAATTCCGCCGTCAAGGGCGCAGTACTTGGGGCAGATACCGTGCTCTCCAGCAGCACCAGGTGGACCGGGTTGTCCAGGATTACCCGGGTATCCGTCGGCCCCAGGTTGCCCGTCAGCTCCTCTGTTTCCTTTGGGTCCTGGTTGTCCTGAAATATTAGCAACTCAGTAAAAGTAAATGGTAAAAACAACTGGAAAGAGCGCTTCAATGTAAACATACCACTACGACCGGGTTGACCAGGCTGTCCATTGGGTCCTGGAGGTCCCTGAGGACCAGGATATCCAGGTGGTCCAGGTGGACCAGGAATGAGGGGCGTTGAAACAGCAGGAATTCCAGCCTGTCCTGGAGCACCAGGGTGTCCAGGATTTCCATTGGGTCCAGGACGTCCCTTGGGTCCAGGAGGTCCAGGCTGAGCGGCATTTCCTGGAGCTCCAGGTTGTCCATTGCGTCCAGCGTCTCCAGGTGGTCCCTTAGGTCCTGGTGGACCACGAGGGTCCTTGTGGGCATGGTTTGCATGGAGGAGGAGTGACAGGGTCACATGGCTGCTGTGGTGGGCGTCCTGGGTTTCCTGGCAGACCAGGTGCTCCGGGTTTTCCTGGGCGACCGGGCTGACCGGGAGTTCCAGCGGGTCCAGCGGCTCCTGGGAGGCAGCAAGCTTCGCATCGACTACCGCCTTGGTTATTGCCGTGATTATTGGCATTAATGTTGCCATTAGTTTCAACGTATCCTTCATGAGTTTTTACACTCGGAGGTACTTGAACGATTCCAGCATCACCGTATAAGACCTGACGAGTAGTCCTGTTCGAGGCTTTGATGTTCCTGAGATGTCTTACTTCGCTCCAAATGTCCTTGGCTGATTCCGCACACGTATTTAGCTCATTGTGCATGGTTCTTCTTACATGGTGGACGTAGCTGTGAAGGATTGGCAGTGTGACACAGACTGACAGGACAGCCACCACTGAGAAGGCGACTGTGGAGTAGGCGACGAAACGATAGGCTTTGATGCGATGCTCGAAGTCCATTTCGATGCGCTCATGTCACTTCGATATTCTTTATATACCCGCAGCTTGTTCCCGTTTGACCTTTCAAGTGTCTCTTCGCGCTTAGTTTAAGCTTGTCCTTTATTCGGCCCCACACCCTGCATTCAGGTAGCATTGCGCAACGGTTCGCGTTGTAATGCTGCGAAATTCGAACGAGGAAGTGTAAACATTGGTGTAATTTTCACTAAAGACGGTTTTTACAACGGATAAGCCACTCTTTGAAGTGTTCAGGACTATTTGTCAAGCATGGCTTACATCATACTTGCCCTTTAGGCCATCCATAAATTCACACCATGTTCACATGCAGCAATCAATAAGAACCCTTTTTTCCTGGTGTAATTAAGTAAAAATGGTTAGGATAAGTCTGACTGATTCCTCCAAAGTCTAGCCTCTAATCAGTCAGCATCAGCAAATCAAGAGAATTACACGCGAAAGTGATAAGAGAATGCCCCATCTACCTGAGCGGCACAAATACGGGGTTACTGAGGGGCTCGATCCCCGCGATGGCAAAATTTTTGGATTTCAGCTGGCCTTGAATCACGCCAAATTTGCTCCAAGTAGCGCCAGTGCTAATCGTTGGCTATTATTTTCATTATCAGTCATTCAGTAGTCTATTGCAGATGTAGATTTCTACGGTGTCTTGACGGGGTGAATTTGTAACGCAGAGTTGCGCTATAATTGACGCAGTAGTGCCGGAAGCTATGGGGTTCACTATAGGTTGCGTTGGGTTATGGTGGAAGAGGGAGTTTCTATTAACGTATCCAGCGGTACAAGGCAAACAAATCGTGAAGAACAACGCAAGTGGGACCTTCCTTGCGAGACCCCTAATGGACGGGCAATGAATAACTGGTTAAGAGGTCGTTTGCACGTGTGTTAAACCGACCACCACCATTACCATCGAAGCTCACAGCTTGAGCTGATTAAGGCCATCTCATGGAAGCAGTGTTAAGTATTTTGATGTTCTCGAAGTGGAATAAGTTCGTGATCTGAAGTCAGAACCTTGATGCTGCTAGTAAGTACGCGTCTGGTGCACGATATCAAGGTTCAAATCGCGCTTTGGCTCTGATACGGCGCTTTTCTCCTAGGATTACTTCCTCACTTCCAGTGCTTGCACCCACACTTGATCGTAAATCTCGACTGGGGTAGTTGTCATACTCGTGACCAGGACACTAGATTTCCCTTGTGAAGTCCTGAAAAAATTGAGATTTCGATCCATACCCGAAAAACTGGCTATCGATAAGTCAGCCTATAGGGTGCTCTTAGCCGGCGAACAGAAAATGAGTATCTTCGTAATACTCCTCGAATAACCTTTTACGACAATGCAGTTTTGCATATAGCGGGCATGCATCAGGAGTGCACGTCTCTTTTTCGCTCGCTCGTTGTTTGTTCAAAAATTTTTCTAGGAACAGTTTTCCTATTTTGACTTCAGCAATGTGGGAAATTCAACTGCAGAATTAAGCTTTCACATTAGGTTGTTGGGAAGGGAGTCGAAGTTCGGAAAGAGACTAGGATTTCAAAGGGATGTGTAAAACTCTCGGAGTTTCTATGTACAGAAGAATTTTCGTTACAGTTCAAGTCCCTCCTTATGTCTGAAGACTATGAAAAGTCGAAAAGGAGACGATCAGTTATTAGGCTTCAGCTCAATAAAGCAAAGCACCAGGTAAAGCAACCATTCCAGATTGAATTCGCGAGCAAAAAACGCCGAAGAAGTTTCAAATAGAGACCCCCTTCTGCCTCAAATGAAGGGGAGAGGGGCCTCGGACGGGTTGTTGAACTTGCCTGCAGCAAATGCCCCCAATTGCAATTGCTGCCAAATATCTTGCAATATCTGGCTATTTGCCTGTAATTGCTTCTCCTCGAAATAGCCTTCACCGTTCAGGAAAAATGCGTCTGTCTGCAAAAAAGTCAAAAAAATCTGCAGCACCACATTGATTGCTTTAAAGGACCGATCTCAAAGAGTCCCTGTGGTCCCAAAACCACCCCCAAATGCCTCGCAGCCAATCACGCGCTCTCCACGACTGGCAAGTGGGTGTCGCTTCCAAAAGCAGTAAGTCCCGTCTACTTCGAGACTACCTTATATCTATTTTCAAAGGTGAGTTTTTTGTTCAGTGTCTCTTCATGTGCTCTTGACTAGGGCTAGCATATTCACTCCATCAGTATCGAAGGTACCCTGCTGTGAAGTTGCTCTAATACACTGCTGAGCTAAGTGCCACTTCCAAAAATTTCACATAAATTAACTGTTATCAAACATTTCCGTCAACCGTGCTAAAAATAGACATAACAAAGCTTGCTTATAATTACTAGGAACTTAAATGCAAAAATAAGATGTCAACCAATGGTGGCACCCACCATTGGTTGCCATTCACGCGGGTGATATTGGCACCCAGCGGTGGATATTGTCATCAAAGGGACAATGAGGCTATTTCAGAATGGACAACGGCCAACGCCTAAGCTGGAAGTGGATGTAGGACCAGCATGATGTTGAGAACAGATTCTTCTCTCTATCAAAACTTGTTACGACGGGTAATCAGCTCTTCCAGTTGCAAGGCTTTCTTTCGATAGTTGGAGCGATTCCAAGGACGTGGCGGTAATTTTCCCTATAACCTATTAAACAGAACTTTGGTACCCTTGGATCAACAGAGCATTTCGCTTGATTTCCGTGCCGCGCTCGTCTTCAAGTCGCCGCCGGCTTGCATGACGACTGTAGCCCACGGTCACTCCTTTTCCGAAATTAGTCAAACTCTCGACTTTCGCTGAAATTTCGCCTATAGAACTAGAACACGGTGCTGATCACGGACATGGCGTTCGTTTCCGACGTCGGAGCCATGTGGCGCTAGCTTAGCGCTGGAGATCTCTTCTTCCAGCTTTGATGGAAAATCCATTTGCAGGAGTTGCTGATGATCCCGACTTTGAATGTAACATTTTTTTCAAGCTGAAGCCATTTGGTGCCGATTCGGAGGTGACTGTCAAAAAGGAAGAAATCTGCTGTGAAGCAGACTTGTACCATAGAATTCACCTTATGGTGCAAACGCGAGCCTAGCCCGATACTCTCCTGACCACCAGCCCACTACGAGGTGGGCGATGCTGAAGGGTTGTGGAATCTATAACCTCTTAGGCCGGTACTGATGATAAACTTCATTCTTGAGCAAAATTCACGTTGTTTGATGTCATCTTCACCATTACCTTTGAATATGCAGGTACGTTGTCTACTCAAAAAACCCGGCCATCGCCCCAAGGCTACAGAGATCAACCATTCCTAACGAATTTCTGCTTTTTCAGGAGCATAGACGATGAAAAATTCTTTTATTTGTTATGACATTTCTCAGCGACATAACATAGTTATAAACTTTCCATATGCGTAGCTCTAATGTACCGCAGATATCCTCGACAGAGTTTGAGTCCGAACTGCATGACGTTCATGAAAATAACGAAGTGTTTTTAAACTGCAAGTAGGATAGAGTACTCTGCGAAGCGTGGCTTGAAGCTTTCCCTCGCATTGAGGCAAAAGCATGGTATTCTGAATGACTAGGGACCAAGGTGTTGCTTATGAGTGGCTGGTAGTCCTGGCTCTCCGTTTACGAGTGGCGAACTGATTTCCATCCACCCATTTCACTGAGGATCTTCTCATAAAAACTACTTTAGGAAACAACGATGAAAAGTCTGAATATCACATAGAGCTGAAAATGTGTTGGATACGCACCGTTGTCCAATCTCTGTTCATTTCATTTCTCGCAAAAAAGGAGCCGTTTCTCTCGATGACTCTGAGTGAGCCGTGGAGACGACTGCATCTTCCGAGAAACTATGTGGTCCGGCGACTTCAGGATGCGAGCAACAGTCCATTTTGAGACCGAAATCCCACAGGTTACAGCTAAGTCTCTGACAGTTTTTGTAGAGTATGATGCCGAATTGATCAGCCAGCGCAGGTGCGTTAAGAAACTGTTGACTTCAATCCCAGCTCCTCCTTCTTAAGGTTTTCGTATTGCTTCTCGATGCCAGTTGCAACTGTACTGTTAGGAATGATGAGTTGAGTATGCTTCCCCGTGACACGTGAGTATGTGCGTATTGCGGAAATTCCGAGGAAAAAGCCGGGGAAATCAAAGACTTCGAGTCGTCCGATCTATGGTGCATCGCCGAAAAAAAATCGATATCTCCCTCTAAAGTTGTAAAAACACTGTACGTTTGATTACCGCTTCAATGTTGTTCCTCTATCTCCGCTGGTAATATATCAAAAGCAGAAACAATAAAAAAAACCAGCTCTCAAAAACTGAGTTCTTCATAGGGTGCGATCTATTGTCCACTGCAATGTATTGAAAAAATCGGAGCCCATACACTAGGTGTCAAAACCAGCTCTGCTTTTGGAGAAGAACTCGCCTTTGAATTCTAGACCAAACCAGGCATTACAAGCTTCCCTCATTTCAAACACATGTTGCCATATGTTCTACTGGGTTCGGATCACAGTCATGAGCTTGTAGAAAATCCTACTTAGAAGTCCATCTGGTCTGCGGGTACCAAAGACCATTCTCGGGCCTACGATACATGGAAAGTGCGGGGCCCTGCTCCAACACAGTGAAACAGGCGCGAATATCTGCTCCGGTCTAATAGAAATTACTGAGCTCAATAGGACAAGAACTGCTACGAAAAATCTTTGAGCACGACAGTTCAATAATTTCTGGTGAAAGAAATCAGACAAGTCAAACAAAACATTTAGCAAAATACTATTCTAAGGATGGTAAGGTCTAATGATATTACAAGACCTGATACCGAGACGCAGCCTGCCTTATGGCAAGATCGCCCAAATGACTGCTCAAATCAGAACAAATGTTAACGTCTAAGGGTAAATCATCAGAAGGCTTTTTACTGAAAGTTACTTTCTCGAAAACAGCAGTGTTTCCAAAAAAGAGGACAGTGCGACGAACTTGAACTAAAATCGTACAAATAATCGCCCATAAAACGCAGAATGGACAGAACGTCAAAGAATGGTATAAGGCGAAATTCAATTGTTAAAGACATCTTAATGGACGATTGACAGCGGTGGCTTCTGCAGCCCTGACCCTAAACGTAAGGAAGAATGCCAAATACTTCATTTAGTTCGAGCACAAGAGAGTTTATCAAGAGATCCAAGTGAATTACTGATCATCACATATTCAATTAGCGCTTTCTTCAGCACGTCCGCTTTGTGACCCACAACGCCTTCACCACTCATTGTGGCCAACCATAGCTATCCCAACGGCACCCAACAACGAAGTATTCGAAATGTGCTATACTGTTATTAGGATTGTATTTACATGTTGCACAGTTTTGCCGCCTCGCCGGAGTGTCATCGTCTGCGCATCGCTAACAATGACTCCCTCACGATCTCACGTGTGGGCCTATACAGTATAAACAAACAGAAGCACCATATCAGCAGAACTAAATTCACGTTCTCTCTCATAACACACTCTTTGTCTAGCAACAACATACCACTGAACCACTACGAAATGCTTTGTAGAGGCAAAATCAAAATCCCAGCGCCTACCACAGAGCCGCCCTATAGCGCCCTTAAAGTGGTTTCACGCATCAACATAACACAAGATATGATATGAGCCATCATCGGAAGTGGTGGAGATCGCTTACAAAGAGATTTTATGTAATTATATAAGCGGTAAGTAGACATCGGAACTATAAGTGCATAACTACGAACATGATTAACAATGACAACGTATAAAACTGGTACACTGTATCAACATGGCCATCCTCAGCAAAGAGTCGTCCCAACTCTTCCTACTTTCTGTGTGCTTCGGTCCGACTCGGGTGATTCTACGACTTGGAGAAGCAATGCGGTGATGCGAAAATCTATCAGCTAAGCTGCGCTCTAGTCCTGGATCCCATCTTCAAGGCTCCCTTCGGAGATGAGGTCGCCGAGGACTGCTGGCTAAAGGCACAGCCATTTTGGGCTCCTTGGTAGAAAAAAGTATGAGAATGAGAAGCAGGTCAGGGGCTACATAGAATTCTTCAAATCATTGGATATATACGACTTTTGCTCTCGTAATTTCTACTGCGTGAGATTTAGAAGATGAGAGACTATGAAACAACTAGAATCCTCCTGGTTAACTTCCGCACCTGTGGGCACTTTCCAAAAAAAGTCGTCTTAAATTTCTTTCAGAGGCTTTTCAGATATGAGATCCGTTGTGCAGCAAGCTCGGGTGCTACTTGAAGCTCGGTTAGAATTGACGGCCTTATTGACCATAAAATCTGGGTTACCTTTCGAGATTGATTTCACCCTAAGCACTTCCTTTCGCATCGATTTTGAAAGCCTATCTGGTATTTATAAGGCCGAAGTTTCTTGATATTACTCAAACGAGCGATGCAACACTACCATGACAAGAACAGCTTTAGCCGACAAACATCTAGTCTGTTTTGTTCCCTAGGCAAAAGAATGTTGCGAAATACAGCGCTAAGAGCCGGCTCGATTCGATCGATACCCTCGAGCCCCCTCCCTCCCCGATAGCCGTCCACAACACTCAAAGGCCGATGTCATAGCTAGCGAGTCGCTGATTCCGAGCGTTGCTCCATCCAGCGATGTACCAGCGACTCAATAGTGGCGGGACCCAACGTTCAAAGGAAGCCCGCCACTTTCAAACAGTGTCACGTGACAGTGGACCCTTTTGAAAGTGGCGGGACTTGACAGTGGACACTGTTTGAAAGTGGCGGGCTTCCTTTGAACGTTGGGTCCCGCCACTATTGAGTCGTAGTTCGACTCGCTGGTGCATCGTTCGATTCGCTGGCGCAACGCTCGGATCCAGCGATTCGCTAGCGAATCGCTCGATTCGCAAACTATGACATCGGCCAAAAGAGACGGAAGTGTTCGCCTTTAGCAGCACACACTCCCTTCCTTGAAAAAAATGGAACTCGCTGCCTTGCATTCGAGGCAGGGGTCTCGCTCCGGTCGACCGGTTTCAGAATCTTGCTTCAGTCCTTCCTTCGATTCCCTCTGCGTCGACTATTGAGGCCAA
>MU890139.1:0-11880 GCA_036418205.1 Ostertagia ostertagi
AAAAGGCATGACAAAGGGGTGATGTTTGGGGTCACACCACGGAAGAAACGCTCACCTGCGACCAAGGTTTCCATATACTCCTTACAGACAAGTGACCGTAGTAGTCTACGACAGTGAAGGAAATTGTTCGCTATCTTCACAGCTTTCTGCAAAACATCTCCTCTGAAAATGGAAAATGTCACATAATAGGCCCACTATGCCTGCTGAGAACTGTTCAAAGATTCCACTTGATATACAGAGAGGATGGGATATTGAGAGCAGAGGGAACACGTAAAGCCAGTAAGCGCTTAAAAAACGAAATGAAGATCTAAGAATTCGGAAAATAACATTCATCTAATCTCACAATGTAGTGGATGAGATTGAGTACGTGGCGCATTCTGGGGTAAGTTTTGAGGCCCTTCTCTGTGTGTAGCGGTCAGCCCGCATAAGCGGGATTATATACACATCACATGCGAGCAACTACTTTTTGAGATGAAAATCGAGTGCATGGCGCAATCCTATATGGAGCTTTTCCAAAGTATCAAAGCACATTCTTATAGTGTCCGACGAGCTGAATTCAAAGATATCTTCGGATTCTCGAAAGCTCAATTTTGAACCGAGTTATAACGAATTCACGAAATTAACGAGGATTCGCGTTATTCGCGTGAATTTTCGATTTCAAACGGCGAGTACTGTACTAACGAGGCACATGGGGGGGGGGGTAATTCACGAGTGTCTCCTGATTGGAAAGTTCATCCTGGAAAAAAGTGTTCGCGCCGCATTATCAACCCCTAGCGCTTGATTTGCCAATTAGCAACCATTGAGCTTTCTTAAAGCTGTCTGTCGGCGCTCTCGGAACATCTCTTAATTTCTTTATAGAAACTGTGCGAATCCCCAGGAAGTAGTCTGGTGAAGTTAGACGTCCGAAGCTCCATTTTGTGTCTGTTAGCACGATACTCGTCAGCAACAGTTGTTTCACACGATTGCTGCGAATTGTGCAATCCTCACAACCCAGAGAGTTCAAATATACGCACAGCTTTCGCCACCTTGGGACAGCAACCTCCGGGTCGAGCTTCAGGAGAATTAGACATTTCTAAATTGGTAGACGTTTCTTGACAAGACCGCAGAGAAATAACCATAACCCGATCTACTCACACAAGAAACACCACTAAAGCTCTGAAGGAGTGCTACCTAAGAACTGCTAATACTCAGAGAACAACGCCGGATCTCTCGGCTATACCCGTTTTTTCACAATAACATCACATAGACAACCTGTGTAAATGCAGCTTCTCTCCACCAAATAAAATACACGAGATCGACTCTCACATAACAATAACTAATACACAAACATCCTTCAATGTACACTACCACCACCAACAGCAGCAACATATAATATATAGACAAATATGAACAGTAGATGCATACAGAATCTAAAAGATTCACTGATGAAATATAATAATACCTGTTGTCTTGCCCATTAAAAAAAAAAAAAAAAAAAAAAAAACAAAAATAATAACAGAATACAAAAAACAATAAATATATAAATTATTAAGATAAATCAAGAATTAAGTATAACACCATTATGAATCTCAATACATAAGAATGACCAATTAACCACAATAGGCGTTTAAATAATAGACGATCAACGCCAACATTCTTTATTTATTTATTTATTTATGTCGATGTACCGCGTAGATGCGCCATTGAAATGCCGTAGAATCTTGAGTCTTTTTTCCTATTTACCTTTTTTTTCCTCTTTGAACCTTTCATGCACAAAGGTGAGTTAATTGCATAAAGGGGGGGGGATGCGTGATAAGCCCACGTGAAGTGCACCTGTGAGGGTGTCGGTATTAATTAGCTCCTATGATGACTCCTACTTCCCCACTCTTGTTTTTGAAGTCCCGAGATGGATCCATCGTTGTGATCCACAATTATACTTTTATTTTACCCTCTCGCAAACGCGAGACAGTGTCCTTCTCCTGCTTTTCCATCTTCCATATACCGTTGTTTTCCTGCATTGTGTACAAACATTACAATGATAAGAATAGGATAGAGCGGGTCTAACCCATTAGGAGGCAATCTGACTGCTTTATTTCGAGGAAGTTACGTTAGTTCTTAATCTGTCCAGTGATTTTTTTGAAGGCCATACATACTTCCACCATCTAGTTTTCGTGGTAACCCACGATAATTTCTTCAAGACCTACTTTGTTAACAAAAAAAGAAGGAAAAATGAGTCATGCGGCGTTGCAATGCCTCTCAGTTCGCAATGGCAATTATGCTTTAAAAAAGTTCTGTGAAATTAATTAGCGGCTTCATTCCTAATCATTTATTTCTTTTCTGAAGATAATACTAATAATAATACAAGTTTTATGATGAATATTGTGAAGATGCACTTGTGAACGAGAAGAGGACTCAGGTGGGTACGAAGCTTAGCAGTCGGTGCACCAACTTCTCGTTTTCTAGTAATAAGCCTAGGAAAGCGAGAAGGAGCTCCAAGAACGATGAGAATCGTCCGCACCCCCGACTTCCTCCTCCCTAAGTAAGGCTAAGCCGCGGTGGTAGTCAAAACTAGTGACCGAGTATTCCTTCCAAACGCTGTGTTTCTTGGCATTAGATGATTCATTGAACAATATGAGGATCACCGTAGCCTCCTCGAATAACTGCATCATGATGCCCCTAACTGGAATAGACTCGATGAAGAACCCTTAGCGATTACGATAAATTCAAGAAGGGTTTAGTGGATATGGTGGTGCTCAATGGTACGCCAGTAGCGAAAAAGCAGAAAAATCCGTCAAGAAAACGCAAAACGGGACCCCTTTTTGGCCGTTGGTTTTCACTCATGAGGTAACAGCTCAGAAAGCGGACGTATGAACGAGTTCACCGCAACGCGTTTGGTGGCACCATGCCAAACCACGCTCAATCGAGTTCTACTGGCAACACAGCTCGCCCAAATCACCAACTAAACTAGTGGGCGGATCGCTTTTCGGGGCGGTGTGGTTTGAGGTCCTGAGACATTGCTTCGTGTGGTGCATGTGCTTCCCCAGTGCGCTCTCTCTATATCGTCACCGCTTCCTTTAGGAAGGTTATAACTTCCTCTTAGACAGTCAGTCAAAACGAAAGTTGTATTTCGGGAACGTTAGATTCCCAGTCCCTAACTTGTGTTGACCTTTTTTCGAACAGGTCTGTGAAGAAACATTTTCGTTGAGGCAGTGTCAAGGAAGTTGAAATTTACATGTTGCATGTTTTTTCTCAAGAAGGTTACAACTTACACTCGTTGTACGAGCTGCTTCAAATTTCTATCTCTTACGCCAGTACAAGGGACTTCTTTCAAAACCTTTACAATCAACTACATGATAGAATGAAGGTGTTACTTCCCACATGAAGACTGAGTTGGTGTGAACCGCGAAAATGTAACTCAAATGTTCATAAGCATATAGACTCACTATTTCTCACGAAAGTCTTCTTTTTGTCTTCTTCATGGAATGACGAAGTTGAGGCAGCGTTAAATGTTAGTTAGAAAGTTAATGTCCGCGTGCTAAAATCTAACATTCTACCTATCGTTCAGGTTCACAGAGTGGCGAGCTGTATTCTGAACCATAATTAAAGAAAGTTCTTCCGGCATAGCAAAAGGGGGAACCGCCAAGGCGCGTGGAGCGCCTGGACCAATATGTCCCGGCAAATCGGAAGTACAATAAATAAATATGAATGAACTGAAAAATTGTCATCATAACAAAATCTTAAAGTCCACATCTAAGGTACAAACCATCATCTGCACTAGGAGTATATCTTCCCCTCATCGTGCACCGATCAGGCAGATTTCGAGTCACGGACTTTCAGAAGCACTTTCTACATAGTTTTTGGTCTCAGACAGTTTCATTTGTTCACGCCGAGCAACACAATTTGTTTCAGGTTATTCACGGGAGTGAGTAATAGCCGCAGGGCTGTCCCCATTATAGAACCCTACACTTGAGAACCCCATGACCCTTTAGGACTCATACGTTTTCTGTCGAACTTCTCTACCGCGTTTCAGCAAGTTCCACGGGTCATGTCTGCTCCCTTCTACTTTACGGCCATAGCAACATCGGACTTGAATCGCCACAGGACAATCGGCTTTCTGTACGTTCAAAACCACTGTTGATCACTTTCACGTGAAGTTATCATGCATACAGTACCAGCTGTTCAATGTAGTCCTTAGCTGCTGTAGCTCAATTTGATTTGAAACTTCTTCACTTCTTGACCCATGCCCCATTCATCCCAAACTTGACTTATGGATAGACTAGACTATGTGGGTGGTGCTTAAGGTAATACCGATGTAAGCGCACACATCTGCAGGTCTAATTTGTGCTTGACGATATAACAATCGTTTTTGAATGAATGAAACTAAATGTGGCGTAAAATGCCAGTGAACGGGGTTGCTAAAATATTGTTAAAGAAGCCATTTTGTCTGAGTTGCGCTCTTTTCAAGCGAAATAAGTTGGTACACAACTTCACTTTGTTGAAAAAAAACGAAAGTTCGAATAACGGCAAGCTTTGAGTTACAACCAGCCCGTATGATGGTCGTGCGGAAATCCTATTTTCTTGCCGCTAGGACCACCCAGCGCGAGAGTTCACAGTTGGGCTTTTGTCCGTACATTCGAAGTTAGGCGCAATGGCCCTAATGCCTGCAGAGGTGACTATGTGGCACTAACGTGTGAGCCCAATGGACCGAGCTTAGTGTGCGCTAATCGGCTGCGCTACATGTATACCATCCGGTATTACACGTCGCGGCTGAATTCATGATACGCGGCGGTAATTGGAACTTTATTGGGACAAGCAGTTTGAACCACCTCGTCCGACACGTATCCTGTCATTCAAGAGGAAAAGGATTAATGCATTGCAGTTGACAAAGCCTCGTGAGAGGAGCGCACTCCACTTCCATGTACATTCGGAAAGGCGTTGAGTGAGCGATGTGAACTATACATGAGACTGAGCCACAATTGGTCATGTCAGTAATTTCTCACCCAGAGCGAGTCCGTACCAATCATAGCCGACCGCGACAGGGATGGAAGCTAGTTGCCGACTGGAGCACGACGCGCAGATGGATCCGATGTCCCCCGACCGCGCGTGCTGGTCTTAAGTTGTGCTACTGTGCCTACGTACAACATACCGCTGCGACGCGAAGAATCAGATGGAGCTCCACCAGGAAGGTCTTTCAGGGCGTGACGAGCTTTTTGAAAACGGTCTTTTGCATGATATAGGGGCAGATGCGGGGACCACAGAACCATGTTTAATTTTTCCTGAACGGCCCTCTGAATACCAGAAAAGGGGGTCCCTAGTTCGATTCCTCTTGGTGACAAATTTTTGCATTTCGAGTTGACGTGCCAAAATTCGCGCAAAATGGAGTTAGAACCAACCAAACACATCAGACACTCCATTTGCACGGAATGTTGGGAACCGTCAAACTCGCAAGCCACTGAATGGTTGCACCATGAAGAACGAACATTAGGACCCCCTTTCTGGTCTCGTCAGAGAAGCCCGTCGCAGGAAGGATATAAAACGTGGTTACTGTGGGCTCGCATTTCTCTGCGCCTATATCATTCAAAAGAACCGTTATTCCAAAAAGAGCTCCGCCCGCCCTGAAAGACCTTTCCTGGCTCCAGATAAATCAAATCGTTCATTTGAGCACATCTAGTTTTCAGATAATAAAGACGATTTGAACATAAAATATTACCGAAAGAAACGCGATGACGGTGAGAAAAAAAGTAGCTTTTGTTCTGAGCCTTGCTGGCGATTCGCTAATGCATTCTTGCTTTGATTTTCAGCAGTCAACCAGAATCCGCCGCTATTTCGAATTAGCCCCCGCGCGATACCTCACTAAATCGGTCTGAAGTTTGTTGTCCCGAATTTGTCATATATACATGACGCCGAAATTTGTATTATTACTTTGGTTTTTTTTTTTGTTCTTCAAAATTCTCGAGGGAAATGCCATCCCCCTTCATGTAGATGCTTTGACGTCTCCAGGTTTCCTTATGCGGCTTTCCGCGTAAGCAGATAAAGCAGCTTTCTGTAAAAAGCATATTTTGGCATAAGAGAACAAAGACGACTTTTGAACGGTCGGCTTGCTTCTTCGCGCGTTGAGGCAGCGCTGACCACTCGTGTATTCATGAGTTCTATGTCTCTGGAGTCCAGACCAAGTAGTCGACAGCATTGAAATCTTTGACATATAGGTTTTCTCCTCAAGAGCGTCTGTCAGTTGTACCGGACATGCGTCATTTCGATTATTCTGTCTCACCGTTGTGGTAGCCTGACTGCCGCTTTTCATGCGAGATAACCCAGATACTGCACGATTCTTGCTCCATGAGCCCGGCATTACCGTCTAAGAAAGTCCAGCATCACCGAGGTAATAAAAGCGACCTAATGATGAGAAAAAACAAATAGCCAACCTAAGATCGGAACATCCCCCTCATTACCCTCAGCTAGAGCCTGTGCGCCTTTAGGCGTATGTATCATTGGTGCCGACCTGTTAAACGCTAAAGCTTCTTGCCAGACGGCAGAGGATGGGGCGACAACGGCGCGAGGACAGCCATGATAGTTCGCCAAAGGCATACGATTTGCTGCGCATTGCATTTCGGTCCGCACAACGGGTTTTCATGCCTTCCCAGATAACGTCGTTGAGTTCCATGATCCGCCGAGTAGGTTAGGTAAGTTCCCCTTCTTTGAGATCAGACCTTCTTGTGCTATCCAGTCCTCCTTTAAACTGCACTCATTTGGCGAATTAAAAAAGTTCATCTGACAGGCGGCTCATATTAGTTTCGTGTAAGATTGAATAACTCCGGATCGGTAGGTTTCTATAGGGAAACGTAAGGCTGCGCATCTCTCAAGCAGTTCCACCCATAGATTGGAGATAAAAATAATAAATACACAGGAAAATGGTAGGCCTGGAGAGTGCAGAACTACGCACATGTTCTGCGAAGGGCTTATGCCTTACGGTGTCACAGATTCGCAAAGAAGTTTCCCTTGTTAGACCTTGCACTAGGACAAAGGTGTAAGACATCGAAGAATTTTCTCTATTCCTCGTGGCAAGCCGATTTCGAAATGCTGTAAACAGATAGGCATGCATCTATAATTACTGATTCTACTCAAAAATATTATTGCATTTATGTTCGGATTGAACCACCTGATTTTTGTTCGAGGTGAGGCTTTCTGAGTAGAAGACCAAAGGTATTTAGCATTTGCATAATAATGGTGCTGGCGGTCGATCGTTTTATCTTGTTTCTTACATGTACCAGCATAATTTACGTGCTGGTGATTAGATTCGCTGGTATTACGTACACCTCCCATCAGGATCTACTCTTCTGTGTATCCGATTAGTCCTACAGTTCACTTCTCAACACCCGTCAGTGGGAAGAGTGAAGCGCACGCATCTCTGATCAAGGGGATCCTTTCCGGAGAAACCATGGGCTATCTCACCTATGAACCACTGGCTTGAAACTATCGTTCACGATAAAAGTGAAAAGACCAAAGTAATTGCATATGCTTAGTGAAAAAAAAAAAACTCAGAAAACCGAAAGAGCTGCCACGCGTTCAAAGTACCGCCGGACATCTGTACCAAATGCTGGCGGTGCAAACGCTTCCACCTGGTCCACGGAGTGCTGTCACTAGGAACTATTTTTGACTTTTAGATTTATTCCTGTAACATCACATACTTCTACTGCTTAATATTTTCTCGATCGATTTGTCTCTAGTCTCAAAAATCACACGCTTCATCCCGATTCTTTCATTGTACGGCCTAATATGTGCACCGAGGCGCACATCTTTCCATGCCTCGCCTTTGGCGCTGCGCAACCTATCTTCGACGCTCTATAAAGTGTGGTTTTCACAATTTGTTTCTGTTTGGGAGCTGAATCTCTGTGCATGAAACGTCGTATGTTGTCTCTAATGATCACAACTGACACCTTCATTGTGAGAAAGAAGGCAAGAATTCCCCGAGAAGTATACCTTTAGAGTCGAAATGCAGCACATCCTAGAAAGATGGTTTTAGCCAAAGAGCTTCCCTCAAAAACAGGATGAGGAAAGTTAGCAACAATACACTTCCTGTTCAAGAGATAAACGGGTAAAAATTACGCGGTGTGTGTCTTCGTTGGAAGTAAAAAGTAGTCGGATATAAGCTGCTTGGAGGAAAAAATAGTAAATGGATGAATCCGAGGTATCGCTCTTCCACAGTATTCCAGAATATAAATAGCTGCACGTTGGCGGCTTCGCCACCTCTGAGCGAATTCATACGTATTTCTTGTTCTTTCTCTACGTGATGAACATCCGCAGCCGCTGTCTTTTATGTCGCCACTTAAATCGTAAGCACTCTCCTGTGGCCCATGAATTCCAATTAAGATCCTCATGCTCTCTCAACCTCTGATCTCACTCCGCGCTCGCTTACCTTGCCACTGATAAGTCCCATTGCTTCTTCTATTGGGGGCCCTCTGCGCCTTAGCACGTGCCATACCATCCACGCCTTGGCCTCGCCTTTAGTTGAACAGGGCATCTGTATATCCTGACATTTCGCTTCCCTGACTGTCCAGCTGCATCCAACCTCGCCACCTCAGCATCCTGCTTTCAAGTGTAGTGAATCTGACCCTTGGAGCGTTCTAGAGCACCTTCAGTCACAAAGGTCCCAGAGAGAAGACTCCTCCATTTCATCATGAATGATGATTCAAGCCTTCATCGCATGATCCACATTACCGTCAGCAAAGAGATCGCTCCCCAACTACCGGAAGTCGCCATGGTCGTAGTTGATCAACTCTGTACCCTCTTCTAATTTCAGTAACCTGGTCTTCTTGACATTCAGCCAGCTTCTTCTGAACCCTGCCATTTCTGCATCTTGAATTGAAGTTCTTGTCTGACATCCATTATCAGGGTGATGTTATCGACCTTTCCGAGAGCCCCTTCACCAAGATATCTAGTGTTTGGAGTAAGATGAAGTGGCCAAATTCTTGGTGACCCCACATGACACCTACCTCTTTTGTCGAGCGGTGTGGAATGTACATGCTGCCTTAGCTCCATTGCATCTCCATCACCACAAATCAGTTATATTCTGTATGGTATTATTTCATCAGTTACCAGTACAATGGGCGGAAGTGGTGTAGTGGCAAGTGGCACGCTTACCACGCGAGCGGTCCGGGATCAAATCCTGGGTCCCGGGCCAACCAAGCCTTCCATCCCTCCGGGGTCGGTTAATTGGTACCAGACTTGTCTGGGAGGATAAAAAACACTGACTTGTACATCGGCTGGCCCCCGCAAGTCATTGTATAGGCCACATCGCATTCAAACGCCACTACGAATGTACAAATGGAAGTAGAATGCGTGCCGCATCCCAAAAAGGGATTGATCAACGGCAAATGCTTTATCCTTTATCCTTTATCTAGTACAATAGTAGTTCTTGTACTGCGCGTGAGAATCATCCATGCGCGAAAGCTGACACTTATAGGGTTACCATGAGGAGAAAATCACACAGCGCGTCTGAGGTGCGGTAGATCTGAATCTCTTCGACCATTTTGCACTTTATATTTTCGTTGATGCGGCGCTTTGTACCGCACAAGCGCCACACATCGCCTTGTTGAACCTTTCTCTTCTACCCATCTTTCGCTTTCATGCATCATTTTTTATCATGAGTTTTGTCTTCAACCAGCTCGCTATTGATTCATTCTACGGCTCTCGAATGATTTTCTCGCTGGAAGTCTGAGCCGGTTGGTTGGCAAGGCGTATGCCACCTGCGTCCAAATTTTCGATTAGCGATCAAAGACTTACCTTTTTCTAAACTGCCGCTTTATTTTCTAATTGATATCGGCCTATTCCCCTCTGGTGTAGGTCATGCATCGCGTATTGGTTGTTGTGTTGGTCATGAGCGAATCCTTCATGTCAAACCAAAGCATCACTTGATGACGCAATAGAGATACAGAGAACTATCGACTCTGAGAATACGGCGACTCGGAGGCTTGCCATCGACCTCTCGATTTCAAATTGATGGTGGCGCCTAACCACCTAACCGTACTTCGCTAGACGACAATCGTATTTTTCGATTCCACACAATCTCTAACGCATGGCTCCGAGATGCTGCTCATTCTATGAGGAAAGAAAATCGCAGCGATCTACTGAACACTTCAAAAACGAAGGCTATGCGAAATTGATCTTTGGACAGCACACCTGTTTTTTCGAGAGGAAGTCCTAGCGAAGACGTCGTTGAGGAAAATCATTACAAACCACAACGATGAACGTCGGAGCTTGTTGGTACACTGTGCCCTTAGACGCACTCTCACTTTGTGGCCTTAGGAATCCTACTAGAGATACCAGTTAGTCCCTACAATCGCGGGAATAAGCACGCATTGAGTCATCGTTTTCTAGGATGTTTTTGCAGAATTGTTACTTACATATTCGTTTCAGTTGCTGAGGAAGTAGTGCAGCCTTCTCTGTCGAAATGAACCCGACGCAAGACGTCATGGGTTGGGAATATTTTGCTGTCCCGTGTAGTCATAGGGTTTGAGCGCATAGCGATTGATTATCCTGTCTCTAACAGTACACTAAATGGGCTGCTCCAAATAGTGCTATTGAATTCCTAGCACGGAATTAGTGGCGACTAGCAGCCTGTCGCATACGGAGCGTTAATCAAACGTCCAAAGCACTGTGTGAAAGCCAAAGCGATCATTTCGAAAACCGAGGATTAAAAACAGAATGAAAATTATTTTTGGATGTCATTTGTGTGAAAATTAACACGAATTGTTGAAATGGGCTCATAAAGTTGTCATTGGACTGCAATCAAAGCATTGCTGCACCGTAATTCTGGGCCACACATACTCCCTTTCAAAAAACGAGAAGAGCGTCGGGTGCAGACCATACACCACAAGTGACGACGGCCTCCACAAAATGTAAATGTTTTCTGCCAATGAAATTTAGCCTGTTGCAGTTGTATTCTATCAGTTGTCACTAATTACAACTATCATTTACCAAAAATCAGCTATCACTATGAACCACTACTAACCAGATTTACTTGGAGGCGTCGTCACTTGTGGTGTATGATCTGCACCCGACGTTCTTGTCATTTGAAATGTAGGGTGTGTGTTTTTCATCTCCAGGAATGATTTCCTGCTGCTGCGCTGATAACGGCAAGGTCCACAATGATTGGAATCTTCTCCCACAGAGGTTGCAGCAGTACGCAAGCGGCAACCAATTTCGGGATAACGGCAAGGCCGAGGCGCTTACAAGGGAGGTCTTTCAGGGCAAGGTGCGCTTTTTGGAAACGGTTTAGTACATGTTGTATGGACCACAAAACCATGTTTCGTTTTCGCTGAACGGTTTTAGTAGTACCAAAAAAGTGGTGAATAATACTCTTGATGGTTCAATCCCCGCGGCGACTAAATTTTGCAATCAAGGTTGGCGGCCACTTGTTGGCTTCAAAATGGTCCTGACGATGAATTTGACATCTGATTTTGATATTTAGCGCGATTTGGCACCAAACCGTAGGCGCCAACCCAAATGCAAAATTTAGTCGCCACGGGGATCGAACCCTTAACAGTACCTTATGCTTCTTTTTTGGTACTGCTATAACCGTTTCAGCGAAAATGAAACATGGTTTTGTGTTCCCTACATGCGTCCCTACAATATGCACAAAACCGTTTTGAAAAAGCGCACCTTGCCCTGAAAGACCTCCCTTGTTAGGCCCTGGGATGCAGCATTGGCCTCTACCAACACCATTGAGCCCGCCCACAAATCAGTGCTATTTCGCTTTGCTGCTACTGGAGAGAGGTTTTATCCTTGACCTTGTCGACGATTTTTCCGTATTTTTTCATTACTGGCGTTACACTTCACATCTCCACTGTCACTTTCAAGCGCAATCATACATACGTCAGTTCGATACCGAACTTCACCTTTAAA
>MU890141.1:0-16028 GCA_036418205.1 Ostertagia ostertagi
GCTCACCGCGTCAAATGTTTATTGACTGCTGGGTTAAGGTGAAGTGGTGTCTCGGTAAGGTAAACTGTAGCACAGTTATTCGAAAAGCAAGAAGGTTGTGCTTGATCCCCGCGTAATGCGGAGTGTTCTGTCCTCATTCCAGCGTCCTTGTGAAAGTTTGTGCAGAAGAGCTAATCTGTGAATTCAATGGTCTTGCTCTTGAGCTTCATATAGCTTTTTGAAAGTATTTTCACATGACCGACCTGAGCAGAAAATTCCCAAAAGTAATCCGATTTTCCAAATTTTATTACTATTACAATCGACTGAAGTACTTTGCATATCAGGTTACTGTGAGTCTATAGGAGCATCTCGGACCACTCCCATGAGAAGTCTCCACGTCTTGATTATAGAGTAGTTCGTCGGTGAAAATCCAGTTCTAAGTGGATTGGGGTTGTACTCCATTGTTTTCTTCTATTAGCTGAGATTAGAATGCTAGCGTTCGTGACGCGTAATCGATCACTTGAAGTGTACCTCTGATAGATACCGGTGAAGTGTAGGAGTACTCCGAAGGTGCTTCCCCAGTTTGGGCCGGAATGATGCAGGGGAATGGAGAGCTGTGCCCAATGGTAAAGGAGCTCCAGGGTGGATGGATGATTAGAAGGATGTGGGTAGGAGGTGTGGAATATAGGATACCCATTGGTATTATTAAAAGTGCCTTCATTTAAGTCGTACACGTTTTATCTTACCTCAGCCTATACGTCCTTCTTTGGCTCACTCTTCGAGAAAAAGTATCCATAAGTCAAATTGAGCTTCGAATTTTGATGTGACAGCACTGTAAGCAACAACTTCTACAAGTGTCTCGAAGGACATCTGTCTGGCTGCCGAAGGGAAGGAACTATGCTGTTGCAGAACTTTGTCCACGATTTATAAGGTATGACAATAAACAATAAAAGTTGTTAAGGACGATCAATATGAATAGATGTGATAGCTTTGAGTGTTGCTCTCGCACACGAGCCGTTGCGACCGCACTAGAAAATGGTAGATTAGAAAGAAAAGGAAAGATAGAAAACGGTAAAAAATATAGCTTTGTTTTTGTTCGAATTTGTTGAACATGCGTTAGAAAAATGAGTACGACAAAGTGGGTGTGAGCCATTAACGTGCAATCACCAGTGGAAACGGTGCGGCAGGCGGCCAAGGAAGCGAGTATGGCGTTTCCATGACAGGATGATCGCTAGTTGCACCGCAGTTAGACTCGAGACTCATAAACTGCACCGTACCAAAACCGTCCAACCCTTAGGCACAATCCAGTCATAGGTCGTGTAAACGATTTTCTTCGGTTTCTAACGTAGCCCTTCAGAGGGCAACCACAGTGGTGGCATTTACGTGCACATCGAAAAGAGCGCTAGGGCCTCGCAAAATAAGCTGTGTGCGCTCAATCTCCCATTGCCTTAGCACAGCCAATTAGGAAGGTGAGTGAGCCCTCAACCTGAGCGTTTTCGACGGATTCTTTTCCTTTTTTCTTTACTGCCGGCCCACTTCGGCACCAATACATTGCATTCGTGTGCAAGAGCCACACCAATTTAATCCTGGGGCATGCCTTTAAGTTTGGTTATTAGCTTGTTGGTTATTATCATTGGTTATTATCTAATTGTTGGTTATTATCTAATTTTCTGAAAGACATTCGCATCAAGCCTGCGTATCTTATTTTGACGGTTTTTGCATTCTTTTGCCCCTCATGCTCACCCAAATGTAAACTCCTTAACTGTAAACTCGTCCAAAGTCATCGAGTAGAAGGGCTCGTTTATCGGGCCTCATAGCGACTGATTCAGATATATTCTTTCCTGCCGCATCTCAACCTTAATAAATATCAGATCAACATCAAATGATCGTACTCACTGCCTTTGATTATAGCTAGCCTAGAACACCCTAGTACTAACATCATAGCTTAGATTTGCCAAGAGAGCAAACTTGTAAAATGCATGCAAAGATGATGCGCATAATTAGTGAAGGTCGTAGTAATAATGACGAAGTTCCCCATCGTTGGCAAATCACATAGACCTCAGGTCTCCGAGAATTGGCATTAGCAGGCGAAAACTGAATAAGCGATGCAACCCACGCAAAGCACTACATATATGCAGTGAGAAGCTGCAAAGTCAATTTACTAAGGGTTAGAGGAAAGAAAGCAGCGATCTCCTGTCCTTTCCATTTTGCTCGCATTTCGAAGGAATTCCAGAAAAGTTATAATGAAAGCTGCCGAAAAATCTGGCGCAAAATCTGGCGGCAATTGCCTATGTAGTATGGGTACACCCTGCCCCTACTTAATATTCGCGCATTCGCGAGCCTGTTATTATTACACTGAAGACGTACGAATGACTCCGCCCTGTCTCATAAGCCTCCTCTCCACCCAGCCGCCAAGTGAGAGAATTCGAGAGCCGGGTGGCGTGCAAGCAGTTAGGGGGATGGGGTGGAGCAGTCACTTGAACCTTGTGAAAGCTGGGATGTGTGAGGTAGCTCACACGGGACCCCACGCTCCGGGGTAGTCGTCCATTTCTGCTACGTCATAGCAACTCCACCAGCCTCTACGTGCTAACATTTTCGCGCCTTACCGTCATTCAAAATCGGCGGCCCATCCCACCTTGCATTGACTTGAGTGAGCGAGAACGAGAGGAGGCGCGTGACCGAAAACCAAATGATAAAAAAAAGCACCGATAGCTGACTTGAACAAAATGTTCACAAAAATGTACGCATACGGAGCTAGTATATCATTTGTGAACGCATCTGCACCCCCGTAAAATGTAGCTATTCCGTCCATTTTCCTAGCAAATTGGCCACTGGCCTGCACATAAAGCTGACACCAGGAGGTTAGGGGCATCATCAGAAATTGCTCGATAAGTGAACCGGATGTCAGTTAGAGACCTCCAGATCTCAAGCCGATCGACTGACCGAATACAAGTCATCCCCGCTGAGATCTTATTCCTCCACTGAACTTCCATTGTTTGTAATAAAAACTGATGGCCGATCTGAATAGATTTGCGCCCTTATATTTTGGTGAGTCCCTTAGGTTGGTTAGTCTAATGACGATAAAATCGGTCTTCTCAGATCGCCGTTGCGCGAACTTGTTATAAGCCGATTATAGTGCAATCTATCTGAAAAGAAACATGCCATGATCAATATGGGTCTACCCCCTTGAATGCTTTTAGAGCTGTGACGCACAGGGTCAACTCAAATACGAAGTGCAACGCAATTGTCAAAAAATTTAACGAACCCCCCTTCTGTATGGCCTCGATACGACCCCCCCCCAGAGTCGACCCTACCGTTGGTACTTTTTGGAAATTTTTCACGACCCCCCTCCCCCACCATGAGCCCCAGGAGGTTCACCATTAACGGTCACCACCTCCGCTTACCAATCAGAGCTTGTTTACTATAGAATTTGATTCTGAGGCCAGTCACACAGCCCAACTCTACCCACAATTTCCTCCAAAATAGCCGTCAAGCGGGAGGGGGAGAGGTACATATCAACAGTGAAACGAACAGCAATTTTTTTCTTAGCACTCACAAAGCGTAAAGCGTCACATTACGATCCCCGTTGGTGTTGAATTGAAGCTGCCTCAGACCTCGCCAATAGGACCCCACCGTAGTACCTTGTTCAACGGACGGTTGACTCCGGCTGTGAGAGTGCCCTCCTTAAGTGTGGAAATGAGAAAGGGCTAAATAAAAAAAGGTTAGAATTCACTCATAGCGTGTTCGGTATGGCGTGTCCGCATCCCACTATATGAAAAGTTTACTGCTGTGTTCCTTCTTTTGACTTAGTTGTGCGGGTAACCCAAGGCATACCCAGCGAGCACTACGCATCAAGGATCGATACCCAAGTCGAATGTAGGAAAGAGAAATGTATACCTACTCAAAGCAGCTGGCCACACAACGCATAAAGGTTAACAAGAGAAGCTCCCGATCGGCGTCCGTAGCAGGGCCATACCTGGGTCGCCGCGTGTTCCACGCCCACACTCTTGCCGTCTGACTCTAGCCTTTTAGCTAAGAGAGCGCTTTTGTTGCAGAGGGCAGCAACGACGAAAGTCGCATCTATGGAAATACAACGGACCGGAGAAGCTGGGTCCTATTGCAGGTCTGGCAAAGTTCATAAATTTTTCTTCATCCCCCGCACTACTGATCACCTCTGACTTGATTCAATGGGCTGCCTTTTCATCGTAAACTGTGCCTTTCAGCGATTGGCTAGTGAACCCTGCAAACCTATTCGAGTGGGACCACTATCTTACAAGTATACCTCGGCAATAGAGGAAGATCGCCGCAGTCTTATCTGGTCGAGGTTTTGAGGAGGGCTAGAAGTCGAACTCCGTACGCCTAGTACAGGAGTGCATCTTGAAACCCTCGATTTTGTCGCGATTCGCCTGGGATTATTTTATTTTGCAATCTGTTCTGACTCGACAACGCTGCGATTCCCTCTGGGATCGAAGAAAAAGTAGGTGAGCGGCTCACGACATGTAATTTAGTGATAACAGCAGCAATCAGAGCCTGCGAGATCTCCCGGGACGTCAGGCTAATCACGTTAAGTCGGGCACGCAGTGACTGGACTTTCCTTGAAAAATCTGTCCAACAAAGTGACATGAGTGACATGTTTCTTATACGAGGGAGGGGGAACGAAAAAGCCAAATAGCACGAATGATGAGAAACACGTCATTTCATTAGAAAGAGTTCCTGTAATGAAACCCCTGCAAGGGTGGGAGCAAGAAAAACCGTGAATCGCTCAATTCATACAAGACGAGAAAAGAGTTGGGATTTCAATCGAACTGACGATGTGAATTAATATTGATAACCCCTCAATATTTTCAGCGTGATCGAGATTATTGAAGCCCGGTCAAGGTTCCCATAGGCCTCAACGCAGAATTTTTTATTTTATTTATTCATGCGTGCAGCTGACGCGCCTATAAAGAAACTAACAATAGAAAACTGTGGTTAGTCAATGAGGACGGTAGCCCTATTATCTTTACGAAAACTATTAAAACTACAGTATAAAAGGACTCCTGCAAACCCTATTCCCTTTCCTGCATTCAAAGAGATAGCAGCACGAGGAAGAAATTAGCACTGCTGATCCTCGACGAGGAAGCAAGGAACCTCTGAAGGAAGATAATGAACAAGTAAGTGATCTGTAATTAGCGGAGCTTTGTCATCGCATAAACATGCCAGCAATCTGTCAATCATCCAAAATGGGTCACTTCCGTAACTTATGCAGTTGCTCTCCCTCCAGACCAAGCGCGCTGTCGTTCCCGATTCGGTTCAGTAGTATTTCAGAAGACCACAGCAATGGTGCCCTTGCCCAACAAGGAATTAGCCTAAGTTTCATGAATGGCCCTATGAACAGCTACGAACGAATTTGCAGGATCCCTTGCGAAGCGCATGTGTCATCGATGATATATGAAAAGCACGTTCTGAAGCACCACGCCTTCTGTTGTTGAACTCGATTGGTATGGATACGGTCTTTGGAGCAACAAGACCCATTTTAGACCGCTTTCTAACCTTTCACGTTCTAGCTTCTCTGGTATATGTTTACATTGATATTTTAAAGGTCACAGCCAATGTGACTGATAGGAGAGATAGCCGTTTGTGGACATTCATTAAAAATACGGAATTCCATTCGCCAAGAGTTCTTGAAAACAGTAACCGGGAAAAGAAAGCAGAAAAGAACTTGTAAGCCACGGTGCCGAACGAATAGAAAATGCTGCCAGGTTTGGCTAAAAGATAAGGATTTTCGGAAGCTTGTCTTACCAGGGAATGCTTCTAAATTCCCATGGCACTTTGAAAGGAGACCTATCCATCGATAGAATCTTGGACGCTGACTACAAATATGAACACTGAAATTGCTACGTGAACTTTGAAGGAAAATCGTGAGCCTCGAAAGTTGCTAAAAAAATACGCTAATGTGAGGTGCAACCTAGGTGTAAAGACAGTGGCTTTTTGCCTGGAACTTGTTCGATAAGGTGAATTGGTGCCCTGATTACGAATATGAGACTCTTTTTTTGCGCAGAACCCCATAGGCGACTGTTATTCCACGCAGGTAAGCTCGCCTCTGTCACGTTTTTCCCAACTTTCAAGGTTCATTGCTTTCTTAGTAAGTCCACGTAGCAGCTTCAAGTTCCATATTTGTAATCAGCGTTCGTAAGACTCATCGACACATCTAACTCTCCCCTCAAAGTTTGCATGGAAACTTCAAAGCATTTCCTGGTTAGGAATTATGTTTTCTGCAAAACTTTGCATATTTTCTTCTGACCATACAGTACACAGTTAGGTGAGTAAGTACTTTCAGTCAGGTCATTAAAACCGCAACCAATATGGTAATAGTTTATTCGGCCACCTTGGTCAAAGCCTGGACATCCGAAGACTACCGAGTAAGCCACTAACGCATGCAAGATTACTGAGAGTCCAAGCCAATACCTTACTTTTGGGGAATAAGTTTTGCTCGAATATTTCGCCAGGCACTTTGGCTATTTCTTTTTATATTGATAACTGATGCCCTATTTTTGAGAAGTAAGACAGTTTGCAAACGAAAATCCCCTGCCTTGTGAGTAAAGCTGCTCTACTGACGTAACGATCATGATATAAACCGACCCTTGGCGCCACTCCATCACCACTGAGAGAAGAAAAGACGAAATACTCATGATTTTCGCAGTATTTGAGAGCCCCCGGATCACGCTTCTGATAGTGAATCTCACTATCATCGCCGCTCTCACCTCACCACAATCAAGGAAAACTGTCACTGAGAGTACGCTAAATAATAAATAGAAAGCAAGCTGGCACCTATGTAGTGGAAATAGGTGTATAGAAGTGGTCCCAGCTTGCGATTTCCAAAGCGCTATTGTGGACGTTTCCGAAGACCTTTGAGCTGCCATGCCTCTCTTCAAATCACCTGACACCTAGTTTCACAAGAATGCTGGGTTGTGAACAAAACTTTCGCCCCAGGCGGGACTAGAACCCGCACCTCTCGCTTTCCGGGCAAGTGCGCTACCAGTTACGCTACCGGGGCACCATTTCATTCCAACTCAGCTCTTCATGGTATACTCACCATAGCTTGTCAGCACTTCACCTAGTTTTTTAGGGGGGGGCACAAATTCGCTAGGTGTATGTACACCAGGCATGAGAAGTAACAAACTTCGATCTCCCTTGTGATGTAAGTTTCAGCTAATTCCGATTCATAATTTACACCCCCTCAATTTATTAAGTAATTTATTTGGGACCATCAAAGATCAGCTTGTCAATTATCTCAGCATCAGGCGGGATGAGGTATTCCCTTGAAATGAGCAATAGCCAACGACAAATCAACTAATCTTTGGCCATTGAACAATTAGGAGCTATGTACATATAACGGTTGGATGTTTCGATTTAAGAACCTATTATGGTAAAGCTTCTTTTAATTTAATTCAACATTGCAAAAGGGGAGGTTTCATGCAAATTTGTGGCAATGACCTGATATTTTGGATTGAAAGGAAGCAATTATGCCAAAGAGGGGGCGCATCGGGGAAGTAGATGTGCCACAGAAGCAGTAGCCTGGCTGCTAGGGAAAGGAAGTAAAGAATGAAAGTGCATCTCCGCAAGGAAGGGGCCACATGTGCACACGCGCTGCAAAGGCACCTCCTCTATCTACCGCCCGCTCCTCTCCCTTAATACCTCGTTGAGAATGACACTGTTGTTAGGGACGCTGTCGCAAAAACGACAACCGTGAAGGAAAGGCCCTGGGCAAATGAAGCTGTTCTTAGGTTATAGGAGTTACGAAATGTGTTTACTACAATGCAGCTTCTGTCAACTGGTCATGATCATATAACACCTTCAATCGATTCTGCAACTTCGAGTGAGGTCGGATGCATGGCCTATACCCAGACAAAATCGGATGATGACGATTGCCCCTTTTCTTATTGCTTATGTTGGAAGAATGTATTCTAGACACATTTCGAGCGTTGCCAACGAATTACACTTGCAATGGTGAAGAAGGGAGCGGCTTTTTGAGCGGCCGAGAATCATCCTCGATAGATCCTCGACGCAAATATCTCCTCAACTAGAGAATGTAGAAGGAAGCTAAACATACTGTTAGAAAGCGCAAACCTTCCGCTTTCCAAAACTGTCTTCCTTCTTGCGAAATTAGAGAGATATTGCCTTTTAAGTGGCAAAAACTCGCATGAAAATTTCAGCATCCTCGACGCTCCCTCGACGGAAATTTGAGAGACTATATCTCTTCGAATGGAAGGCTTTCATAGCAATTCCAATGCTGCCTGATAGTAGCAAATCCTAGCTCTATCTAACCCTACCGCGTGCTGTTCAAAAGGTTGGGAAATGGAGGAATGGAAACTTTTCATCGAGGGTGTAGATTTCGACGGTTTTTTCGGGATTTCAGCAAATCTGACCCAGGGACAATCGCGCCGCAGCTGCCGTTGAATCGGCCGTTGATCGATACACTCGGCTGTTGTAATTTTGCGTATGCTTCGTATTTGTTGTGTCCTGTTTGCTCTGTTTGTTCGTCTGCAAAGAAGGCAGCTAATGGAATGAACAACCGCTAACAGAATCGAGTAGCTCCCAGGACTTGAGCTATGTTGTAATAACACCCCTATGGCCATATAAAGATCTGCTGTGCACACTTCCTCTCACTCCACATGGTGCTGCAGCTGGAGGGCAGTGGAAGGAGGAAGGATGGGGAAGCGAGGCGGGAAATCTTCCGGCACGACATGGTTATGGTAATTCCCTCAACTATATGAACTCATTTTTACTGCATTTTCACAGGTGGAAAGAACACACAAGCGGGAATGAACGTATAGTTCACGCAGGAAAGGAGTATCCTCGCGGTTGACGGGGGACCAATCTGGTGATGGATATCAGGCCAACATTTGTGAGCAGAAGGAAAAAAAATTGAAGCAAAATGGGAAATCAGTGCAGAAATTCCGTTTCACCTAATAGATAAACGGTTCATTCAGCATGAGTATGATAGGATGGAATTTCGTTCCAGGCAAGGCGCGTTTTTGGCCGCTACTTGTAGCTACTTGCCTCCGTCCACACTGCTATATGTAGCTGTAAATGATAGCTAAATGTCAATCCTCAGTATCTTCTGCATTCGCTTGACAATGCAAAGAGTGGGAGTGTGCACCTAAACATCTGAGAAGGGCTGGCGGTAACACAAGACGGCCAGCAACAGAATGTTGAAAGCAACAGTCGTCATAAGTTGAGTGGTAGAGCTCATTTTGTACATTGATGGGGCCCATAAATCCTGCCCACTTAATACGTTAGGCCCTTCCTGATCACCAAAACGGTGGACTAATCTAGCTTGTCGTAGGAGTATAAGGATCGTTGCAGCCGGCTCGCGACGCATCGCTTCGTCGGATGGGAAGAGTGAACTACGTGACCTTACTGCTTTCTAGCCTCCACTTATGTGCAAAATATTTGCCGCGAAATTAGCGTCAAATGTACAAAATGAATGAAACACTGAGACGTGAAACCATTTGAGGTGATCAGTTCCAGAAGGGGTGCGCCACACACATTCTACCTCCATTCAGAATCGTAAATGTATTTTGAATGAAATTTTTCCTACACAGTGAAATACAGGGGCAGACGATCTACGAGTAATTGTTTGCGTGACGAAGGGCTCACTGGCCTGGACAGCGCACGATCCGGGAATCGATCTGATCCCCGGACCGCACGCGTGGTAAGCAGTGCCACTTGCCACCACACCATGTTCGCTCCCCTATATCTACATAAAGCTAGCGGAAATAGCTGGTGACACTGCGCAAGGAGGCATTCCGCATATGACCCACATCAACGAAGGCCTGACATCCGTTAGTCGGTGTTCCGCGACGAAGTATCCCTCCCATAAGTAGAACTAAACGCGCTTGAAGTGGTAGTGGCCAGTGGCACGTTTACCGAACGCGGCGGTCCGGGGATCAAATCCTGGTCCTTCCGGGGTCGGTTAATTGGTACCAGACTTGTCTGGGAGGATAAAAACACTGACTTGACATGGCCCCCCCCCAAGTCATTGTATAGGCCACATCGCATTCAAAAGCCACTGCGAATGTACAAATGGAAGTAGAATGCGTGCCGCATCCCAAAAAGGGATTGATCAACGGCAAATGCTTTATCCTTTATCCTTTATATAACCCCCCCTCCCTTTATTGCTTCTTTAAAAAATGAGAAGCTATTACCTCATCACCGACTAGATAAGGAAACCCTATCGCTATTGTCAAAGTCTGGACCAGCTGCGTAGACTTTTCATTTCCTTCTCAAAGTAAGAAAGATCACCAACAAAAAGAAACCGTATTTTTGACTGATGTCCATTTGATTTTGGCCATTTTTCGCTAAAGAGAATGCTTACTTGAATAATCGGCATCAGTATCGATTATTATATCATAACACTGATACCGTTTAATCAACTTAGCTATTTTTTTCGCTATTTTCTTAAGCCTTTTTCTATTTGGCAAATTGTCTAACCCGCTACGATAACACGGTTTCAGTTCCCATGTGATCCACCGACTCCTTTTCGCACCTCTTGAAGTTCTCGAAACCGTGCGCAAGCTAGGTTGTGCTGCATTGATGTGATAAAGGAGTAAGCAGAGGATGGTGCGTTTGGTTACTACGCCGGAATTGGAACAATAGCCCATCCCAGCAGCAAAATTCTTTCCCTGAGAAATTTTCAAAATTTGCCCTTCCGGAATGCGGTGGAGAGGCAATTCTTGTGACATCCTTTTCCTCTTGGATTGTCGGTTTGCGCGAATCGTTTCAAAGCAGCTACCTAAGTAACTTCTAATTCATCTGTGAGCTCCACGAGCGTTATAATAGTTTCAGATCATTAACATGGAATTTTTTGGCTGACCGGGGCGTTTTTCGCCAGTGACATAAACTTCAAAATTGTGGAAAGTAATATCTACGGAAAGAATAAGGTAGAGCCTGATTTCTGTAAAAGTGCAATAACCCTACTAGTTTACTACTTAGAAATAAACAGCAGTAGAAGAAAAGGTGCACTATTGGTGCTCCACTCCAAACATACTTGAACATTAAATAAATCACGAGCAATTGTAGGAAAACTTCATGTTTTGCAAAGCAAATGTGACAGTTTTCAGCGGGACTTTTATTGGTTGACTGAGCACTTTTATATATTGAGTTTGATTTCAGTACCAGAACTAAGTGAACCACTTAGTACAAGGGCCTTGACGAGGTCTATATCGCAATGGTCAATGTAAAACTGCACTGCCATTAAGGGTTGACCTCGAGTCACTTATGTATGAGTTTTATCCAATGAGGTGTTGAAGTCGACTTGGTGTTTAATGGAGTCTTAGCTTTATACTGATTTATACAATACCGCTACTAATTTTTGTTCAATCGACGGTTTGCGACGGTCGGAAACCGTCGCAAACCGTCGGCTCGCCATAACTCTTTAAAAAATGGTTCGCTCGACCTGCAGTTTATACCATCTGATAGCTCTGCTCGAGATCTACAAGATGGTTAAATTCAATTTCTGAAAGAGCTCCATCTAGGATTGCGCCATGCACTCGACCTCCATCCCGAGAAGTAATGAATATACTTTGTATGTGATGCGCATATAAGTCCTCCTATGCAGCCTGATCATCCCACAGAAACATGGATCTCAACACCCTCAGAATACGCACACGTATACCAACCGGTCCACCATATGGTGAGATTGAATGAATGTTTTTTTTTTTCGAATTTCACGATCTTTAATTCGTTCTAGAGCGCTAATTGGCTAACCGTGCGCTGATCAACCCATTCTTCCACTCCAAATGAGAATCTTCGAACAGTTTCCAGCAGTAGTAGTAGACCTATTATGTGACATTCCCCACATTTAGAGGAGATGATTTGCGGAAACCTGAGAAGATAGCCAGGAATCTCTCCACAGACGTAGACTCCAGTTACTTCTCTGTAAGATTGATGTAGAATATTTGGTCACGGGTAAGCGCTCCGTCCGTGGTGTGGCCCCAAACATCACTCTCCGTCATGCCCTAAAATGAAAATCAGAGTTTTTGCTCTTCCAGATGACTCTACAGAGCTGAGGGGTGCACCGTTCGATTTCCCATGAAAAATACTACCGAATGGTGTACAACTCAGGTTTCACACAAAACTTTGTTTTTCTCACTTTTTTGCTCCCCATTGCCGATCGTCCTCCCAGCCCTTGGCGCCACGTGCGATTTAGCGAGAAATTCTCTCCACCGACGTGGACTCCGGTCACTTGTCTGTAGGAAAGAGGTAGAATATTTGGTCACGGGTAAGCGCTCCGTCCGTGGTGTGGCCCCAAACATCACTCTCCGTCATGCCCTAAAATAAAAATCAGATTTTTTGCATTTCCAGATGAACTCGCAGACCTGAGATGTGCCCCATTGGATTCCCCGTGAAAAATGCTATCGAATGATATACATTACTCCTCCCAGTTGAAACTTTGGTTTTTCACCGTTTTCAGCCTTCCCCTATTGCCAATTGCGCATCATTATTCCACTATTACTATCCCAAAATCTCAAAGTTTCATTTTTCGTCGAAACTTTGCCTATTGGGGTAATTCGATGCCCTGATTACGAATATGACATTCATTCTCGTAGTGGGGCCCCAAACATCACACCTCGCCCCATTTTTTGCGACAACTTCAACTTTTTTTTGTTCCATGTTTAGAGCAGCTGTTATGTAGAAAGCTGTGAAGGCAGCGACAAATTTCCTTTACTGACGTAGACTACGGTTACTTATCTGTAGGAATTACATAGAAACCTTGGTGGCAGGTGAGTCTTCCTTCCGTAGTGCGACCCCAAACCCTCGTCATGCCTTGCGAATGAGCAGATTTTTTGTTTCAGAATGAACTATAGAAGACTGGAGATTTGGTGACCTATTCAATCGTAAAAAAATACTGTCGAACGGTATACAACTCACTTTTGGGAGAACATAGTTTACCTGCCACTAGATCCATTTTGTGACATTTCGCAATTTTCGAAGGGATGTTTTGAGGAAATTCGAGAAGGGAGGGACGAACTCTCTTCCCTATCGTAGAGTAAGTTTACTTGTATGTTGGAAAAAGATGATACACTCGGGCTTGAGCGAGTGTTTCTTCCCTGGTGTGGCCTCAAACATCGCTCTCCGTCATGCCCTGAAATAAAAACCAGATTTTTTGGTCTTCCAGGTGGCTCTACGGAGCTGTGGTGTACACCGTTCGATTCTCCATGCAAAATGCTATCGAACGATATACATCTCAGTTCCCACTTGAAACTTTCGTTTTTCACCGTTTTCGGCCTTTTCCTTATCGCCGATCGCCTTCCTCAGCCCTGGCCACCCACGTGCTATTCACGTGCGCGGTGCGTGGGACTTTATAATAGGTCTACGTATAATGCTGGAAACTGTTCGAAGATTCTCATTTGGAGTGGAAGAATGGGTTGATCAGCGCACGGTTAGCCAATTAGCGCTCTAGAACGAATTAAAGATCGTGAAATTCGAAAAAAAAAACATTCATTCAATCTCACCATATGGTGGACCGGTTGGGTACGTGGCGTATTCTGAGGGTGTTGAGATCCATGTTTCTGTGGGATGATCAGGCTGCATAGGAGGACTTATATGCGCATCACATACAAAGTATATTCATTACTTCTCGGGATGGAGGTCGAGTGCATGGCGCAATCCTAGATGGAGCTCTTTCAGAAATTGAATTTAACCATCTTGTAGATCTCGAGCAGAGCTATCAGATGGTATAAACTGCAGGTCGAGCGAACCATTTTTTAAAGAGTTATGGCGAGCCGACGGTTTGCGACGGTTTCCGACCGTCGCAAACCGTCGATTGAACAAAAATTAGTAGCGGTATTGTAGGATTTGGGGCGCATCAGCACCCAATGGTACCAGTCTGGCCGTCTTTCTGGAGTCAAGCCATCCTGGCAAATATGTAGTTATCGAGTAGATTTTTTGGAGCCTGATACGCAATGTGGTAAAGTGGGCTCATGTCGCGCGAAACGGATGAGTTGGAGGACCTGCAAAGCGGCGTATTCAAGCGTCAGCGCCTGAGGCCAACTGTCAACTAGCTACGGGTATAAGGTGTAGGAAATACAGGATAGGATGTAAAAATGTGCAAACTTCAGGATTTTCTCTGCACGAACGTCTCGCATCATTATATCTATTGAGATAGAATCTAGGTCTGATCTTCATATTGCTTAAATCCTCTATTTTATAAAGCGCTAACTTTGTGTGTCGGTTTGTGTATCTGTATGTGTGTGTGTGTGTATGTATGTATGTGTGTCCGTCCGCAAAATGAAGTGAGTGAGAAGGAAGCTCATGGGATAAACAAACCGCTAACAAATCGGGTAGCTTACAGGATTTGAGATATCAATGTTTTGTAGCAGGATAGTTGTGATAACACTCTTAGGGCTATATAAACACCTGCTTAGCACACTTCCGTTCATTCCACATGGTGCTGCAGTGGCAGCTGGAGGGCAGTGGAGAGGAAGGGAGGATGAGGAAGGGAAGCGAAAAATCTACCGTCATATCATGATTGTGTCCCTTCTACTGTATGAAACACCATTGTGTTGCATACGCGTCACTTCCAGGAGGTGTTGGTGTCACAGGAGGAAGGGACCATAGCGGAGGATAGAAAGCTTGCGCAGGAAAGGAAGGTCCCGGCGGTTGACGGGGGACTAATCTGGTAAAATAAAGAAGGTGTGAGTAAGTAAAAATCGAAGAAGAAATAACAACGTTCATTCAGGAAGCCATGTATTACATAAAAGGCCGATTCCTACGAAAGTGTTTAGGACCAGTAAACAAGCTTTTCAGTTGTCACTTGATTGAACACGAGCGAATCATATTTAATTATAATGATCGAAAGCTGGAACATGTGCAATAAATAAAATTTTTGATTCCATTCTGAAAAATAATGGTGGACCCAGGAAGAGCCTGTTTCAGGGTAAAAACGGCATGAGCAATTATCATGCATAATCAATGGATAATTAGAAAAAAAAGCTGGCCTCAACAATTTACTAGGAAGAAGCCCAAACACATTTTCATTAAGAATTTCATACACGTTTCAATTTCGTTGTGAAACCGAATGTGTCCAGAAAAGTGTTATGTTTAGAAGATCAGAAATGAGCGGTAGAATGCTGTCCATTCCATCGAACGTCAGCTATTTAAGAATTTCCGGCTTTTCAGGAAGAAATTTCAAGGCGTGACTGATAATTTGCTGATTCGATCAGCCTAAACGAGCAACTGCACACATATTTTGCGACCTAATCGTTCAATTTTCTCAGTATTGTATTTTACTGAGGCATGGCACGTAGAGGTATGGCTTATGAGTTCACTCGGTTGGAGAGGTCAGCCACTCACTTCGTCCATTTGTTTGTTTGGTCGCAAATAAATTGGGACAGTGATGTCGTTAGACGAAATAAAATCAGAATAGTACCCGATTGAACTGCTTCAAAGGTAGCAAATGCTATCGCTGGAGGCGGAGGTAATTTGGAGAAATTATCGGTGAAAAAACCTCTGGAGGCTGTGCCAACGCATCCTCAGCACGGCAGAGGACGTGTTACTGGTATCCCGCTGCTGAATTCGCAGTGCGAAAGGAGCACTGCGCTGGATATAAACCCAGATGGAGGACGCTGGCTCAACAGTGCTTGAGGACAAAGTTAAGTAAGGTCGACGTTGTGTTACGTCTGAGATAAAAAGGGTTCTGCATTAGAAAATGAATCGCTTTTGTCAATCCACTTTCGGAACCAGGGTCAACCGTGCGTTGGACAAAGTCCAACGAGGGTGGGGGGTCGTATTTGGGGTGGAAAAAGGGGGTCGTATTTCGCGAGGTAGCGTTAATGTTACAGTAAGGGAAGTGATGATGCAGTTGGTTGGGTGTGTATAAGCCTCCCAACTAGGAAATGTTGCTGAAATAGGGGGGGGGGGGAAGTGAGAGGTATATACCCCCCCCCTATCGACGGCAATTTTGGAGGGAGAAGTGGGCGGGGTTGGGCTGTGTCGACTGGTCTCAGAATCGAATACTATAGAATGAGCCCCATGACCCTATGATAGCGATGGCAGGCGAGGGT
>MU890154.1:0-23447 GCA_036418205.1 Ostertagia ostertagi
CGAAGTTACTTCGTGGACTGGTTAAATTGACGACATTGAGACGCGGTAACGCGTCTCACTTTGCGCACCTCGTTGGACATTGAGAGACGCGTTACCGCGTCTCACCCTTATCATCCCTTTTTCTAGGGCATGCGCAGCTTTTTCCCGAATTGTTTGTCTCTCTTCTATGGATTAGAACATAACATTATTGTGAACGACATAGGTCATTGTTTGTTCAAATATGCTCCAGTTTAGAAGAAGTTTTCCAAGCTCACCGAAACCGGCGGCTTGGTTCATTAATAGTTTTCATGCTATTCTCATGAACACGTCAATAAAAAAGGGTAGTGAAAGTAAATGCAAATCTAAAGAGACAGAAAAATACATGTTTCACTTGGTATAACCACATCAAAAGAGCTTTTGGCATCCACTACAGATAAAATGACTAAAATTTCCTTTTTCATTACCATTACATGTTCTTTAATCGGAACTTCGTCACTATATACTCTATTACCTTCTACGCATTGACTGTTACTGAGATGTTTTTGTACCACTGGTGCTTTAAAAAGTTATCAATAAAAATTCACGGATCCGAGGTGCGGCGGTCGCACTCGCAAAATCGGCCCGGTCCCACACGGCCAAAAAAGCCAAAACGCGCGCGGTCGTCAATGTGTTAATCTAATAGGAACATCGTACATTTTTGTGATGGAAATGCTTGATCATCAAGCCTTGTCCCCGTGGAACATACGCTCCAGTCACGATATCCCTTTTCAAGACGTAATCACTTGTGAACTTCTTGAACGTTTCTGCACTCATCAATTCTCCGAGTCTGAAAAAAGCGGAATTTGCATTTTTTGAGGGAATGGCGATACAAAGCGATTACCGTAGCTTTTCGAAGAGCTCTGCCATTGCGCGAGCTGTACCAATGCCAAGAACGCCCGCTTGTTCAATCTCCGTACAGATCAGGATCATTCAGGGTCAGGTCCTAAACACTCAATTTGCTTTTACAAGAAATGATGACTTCCTTGAACAAATGAGGACCTTTTCGTGGCCGAAACTGTCAAAATGAATTGCAGCATAAAACTGGTCCGGTTCACCTTAACAAACGCGATCCATGGTACGTTGTGACCAACTTTTGAAAGAAGACCATCAGTTAGCATTTGGTAAACGAATCTGAAATTTCAAAGCAATTGTGTGGGCAGAAAGAGGACGGACAGCGCTAATTAGGAAAATGCCCAAATCGCACAACACCCACCTCCCCAGCGGGTTCTGCGGAGTGTAGGGATTACTTTTAGGTACATGTAGCTTCAAACGGTTTTACTTGAAAACCCACCACAATGATAGAAAGAGCCACGATACCCTAGAGAGGTGACCCCTACCATGTCCTAGCATCCTTAAGGACAAGATCATGGGTTATGAGGTCCATTCCAAGAAAAGTGGCTTACAGATGGATTTTCCCCTTGATTTCTGTCAGGTCAACTAAATCATGGTGGTGTACAGCCCATACCATTTATTGCTCGAATTCCTTCCGTCACTTGGAATTCTAGAAATCGCAGAGACAAAAGATAATCTAATTTGACTTAATATTACAGCTTCCAATATAATTCCGCACTCCCATATAATTTTCACCACACCGACGCAACATGGACCTCCTGACACACATCCGCTGCTCTCTGCTTTCAGGATTCGGCGATCAAATCGGAGGTCAAAGAATAGAAAATATGCTAGCAGGAAGGCAGGCGGCCGGACGATGCGCGTTCCGCAGCGAAGAGTATGCCTCAGCGGCCTAGCAGGACCGTACCTGCGTCGCTCGTGCCACTACACCCCGCCGATAGGTAACCCCTTGCCAGAAAAAGAAAAACGAAAGAAAGAAGAACCAAAGCCTAATGCTTGGCGTTTATAAATAGGATGTGATCCTCTTTAACTTTAACATTTTCACTCTGAGTTGTACTGGATGTGAATGTCTCACCTCCCAACAGCGAAATCACTGGGTTTGTGAAGATATTCCTGAATGAAATTCCACGACGACGGGGGAGTCAGTCGAGAAACACGTGAAGATTCACAGCGAGGTAAACCGATATGGAAGTCCAGGTCTAACGAAATTAACATTCAATAAAGTGAGAATGGAATTCAAAAGATTGCTCTGCAATGCTGCGATTGCTCGCGAAACTCTACTGTATTTGTCTGCAATTTCCTCCTTGAAATAAACGCCAATAGATCGGTGCTTGGGATCTGTTCTGCGAACGATTTGATCAACAAGCCATCCGTAAGTTATTGCATGGTAACCAATTTCGGTTCCAGGGCGGCCAGTTAGGGACCTAAAACATGGCAATGAAAGATGGGAATGGAAGGAGTAGATCAGTGTACCCACCTGATTCTCGAACACCTTCGCGATCGCTTTCCAGTCGTTGGCTATTTCGAATGCGATTTTCTTCATCAGTGTAAGCCAGACCAGCCTGTAATATAATTTTCACTACATATAATGAAGGCATAGATTTCATTAGTTGAGGCATATTAAAATTATAAACTCACTCTATGCGAGAGTAACCAACGGACGGTGACGTTTTCTTTTCCATGCTTACCAAATTCCGGCCAGTACTTTTATGACCAGATCGTCATAATCCAGGTGTCCCTGATCGACCAGCTGCGCCACGCAAATAGCCGCAACCGCCTTAAAAACTACTGTTCACAAACAAGAAGTATAGAACTTTCCATACTGATTTGGGCTCTTCGGAATGAGCCACGCATCTGTCCCGCAATCAAATTTGTAGTGACATTGAAGGTATATTTTACTATGCAATGAATGCGGCCGTTGTTTGATTTAGCTCAACCACCACAGACGCAGTCTGGGAAATGATCCACTCAGGAGAGACAGGGAGCCCAGCACACGCCGCTCAGGGGAGTCAAAAGGTAAGCGGTTTGCGCAGAGAAAGTGGTAACGATGGTCGGTAGTGAAGAATGAGGAAAAGAAACCGTCGAAAACTCAAAAATTGAGCGTTCGCTCTCATTTTTGCTAATGTAAGGAGAGACTGAGGTGGAAATAGAGACAACAGGCGAGAAAGCACAAGCGATCAGAGAGCGCAGACGGCAACATGTCGCGGACTGGAAAGAACTGTAAGCGGTCGAAGAGGTTTTGTAAGGCTTTAGTGCTCTGTTGCGCACTTTGGAACCATGAGAAACGGACAGTCGCATAGTTGTTGGAGCAGCTCTATCCTAGCCATCAAAAGGATTTATCTACCTCAATTATTATATAATCTTTGGGCTAACGTCCGTCCAGAAATTCAATCCTGAAGAAGAAATTTTGAATCCTCAATTAACAAGGATGTCGCCATGGAAAATCATCGTCTCTCCCGCTCACCCACAACTACAATATGAGACGGCCCCATCATCCTTCCAGGGGGCAAGGGGGTGGGGAAGGTCGATTCAAGGCCAATATAAAACTGCAAGCTCATATTACTTGTCACACTTTTTCCCAACCCGACCATTTGACCACGTTACTCGCATTGATGAATTTGAATGGACCAAAAACACCAAGTCGGAGACATTAAACGAAAAAACTCACCTTTGTGGAGGAAAAGGCGACATTCAGCGTGTCTTTCTTCCATAAACGTTTACATTCTTTATCAGCATATCCTCCCCACAAATCCACGACTTTTTTACCATTGAAGTAGACTACAAAAGCTGCTCCTCCTCGTTCCCAGCCGTCCACGAAATTCGATCTGAAAAAGAAATTTTGAATCTCAATTAAAGGAGTCGCCCATGGAAAATCATGGTTCTTTCTCACCCACAAATTAGAATATGAGACCAATCATCCACAATGAGAATGAAAAAAAAAACAGAAAAATTGTTTGTACTTCTGTGAATAATTGGAAAACGCGAAGGAGTGTTACACGTTCAAGTTCCTCTCGTACATCTGTCACAAATGCTAGCGCAGCACTCCCATTTGGATATCGCAGTGCCTTCACTAGAAACTTTTTTTGGCCTTCTCCACCTGGGACAATAGCATTTCTCTTTTCTATTCGAATCCTATTCTATCGATAGCGGTGACGCACTTCTTTCCATGCGTTCCCTTGTTTCCGCCCCACCTACCCTCGACCGTCCATAGAGTGTGGTTTTGTAAGTTTGTTTCTCTTCAAAACTGAATCTTCATGCGTGAAACTTTGTGTGTTATTTCTAGTGATCACAACTGACATATTCATGTTAGGAAAGAATGCAAGAATTTTCCGCGGACGATTCCTTTAGGCTCAAGGCGGAAGATTCGTTTGTTCCAAAACATGACTCGAAGCATTTTGGGATAAGCCAGTCTTCCGAAAACTGCTGCGCAGTACAATAACGTAACAACAGTTACGTCACACGAAGCCTTTATACTGTAGGAAGAAGTCTGTTAGGAGGACAAGGGAGCACATCCTTTTATGTGGACACTAGAAGGGGTATAAGTATAGGGATGAGAAGGCTAGGTGGGGCTAAAATATGCACGAAATTAGAGACCTTTCACAACTGTGTCATATAGCACATTGTGCGGCCATAATAAGGATTATATCAAAGGGTATGGTGTAGTGGTAAGTAACGCCTTTTGCCCACCCGCTCGGCTTGCGTCAGATCTCGGATCGAACCTCTCTCAGACCAACCAACTCTTTGAAGTCAATCTGTGGTCGGTGCATTCGTGATTTGTCTGAGAGGATAAAAACACTCCCTTGTCACAAAACACATCGGCTAATCCCGCAGATCATTGCATAAGCCCTACTGCAATCAAATGCCACCATGGTTATGAATGGAAATAGAATGCGTGGCGTAACATAGAGACATTCGCTGAAGTCTTCACTGATTGTCATAAGGGATGTTATAGGTTCTTCGTAGCTACTCAAGTTGAGAGAGCCATCTCCATACAACCAGCCCAATGAGTTGCCCAATAGGTTTCTCCCCCCCTTTTAAGATTTGGAAAAAAAAAAACTCCCACATACTCTAAAACTATTCGAGATATTTGCAACGCCTTTGACCATTGAAAAAATCATGAATGAAATGAAAGAGCAATCTTCAGAAGCGAAAGCAAATTTCTACCCCTAATTCTCATCACGCGATTTTTGCTAATCGATGCTTGTCGTCTACTACTTATTACATCTTTGTGGTTGTTTCTGCTTTCACGAACACAAACACACCCAGTGGGTGCATGTACACTCAGATTCATGTCAACAGAGTGCGCTATGCGGTGGAGCTGAGAAGAATGACGAATGCATGAATGAATGAGGTAGCAAGAAGGAGGTTTGGATGAATTACAGTCTCCCTGATACAGGGTGGAACAAATTTGCTGATGCACCAACATTTCAAGGGGATGTTGAAAGTGATCAGAGATTATTCTAACCATTATTATAATTATCAATTACAAACACTGATATCAAAAAAGTAGTGGGCTTTCGAAAAAATCGCATTCAGCTCTAAAGGAGGATTTCACGATAAAGTCCAAGGTCGGAAAAGGTGAAAAAAGATCGAAGGTCGAAGAAGGGTAAACTTACCTAGTGGAAAGACATGCGAACCCCTAAAAGGCAGCGATTACGGTAATTTGAAAGAGGGTTCAGAGAGACGAGGTGGTGCTCAGTGGTACGCCAGTGGCGAAAAAGCAGAGAAATCCGTCAAGAAAACGCAAAACGGGACCCCTTTTTTGGCCGTTGGTTTTCACTCATGAACAGGTAACAGCTCAGAAAGCGGACGTATGAACGAGTTCACCGCAACGCGTTTGGTGGCACCATGCCAAACCACGCTCCAATCGAGTTGCTCCAGTTGTGCCGCTGCTGGCAACGCAGCTCGTCCAAATCACCAACTAAACTAGTGGGCGGATCGCTTTTGGGGGCGGAGTGCTTTCGAAGTCCTGCTCAGCAACCAGCGCACCTTTCGTCGTGAAAGCGCCACACCTCGCTTCCTTGGCAGCCAAGTAACTGCTTCGTGTGGTGCATATGCTTCCCGATGCGCTCCTCTTTATCGTAATCGCTGCCTTTAAGGATGCGGACCGGCAACCTAGCATGGCCCTCCTCCGCGGCGCTATCGACGCGGCACGCCCACCGACTGGCTAACCACTCGCCGCAGGTCTCTAGCCGTTTAGCAGAGAGAGCGTTAGCGTTGAAGAGGGCAGCACCGATGAGAGTCGCATCAATGCGGAAATCAACGGGCAAGGAAGGGTCCCATTTCTCGGGTTCTGGCCGTTTCTCATGGTTTTTTTCATCCGCACACTGACCACCTCCAGCTAAGTTGTAATGGGCTGCCTCTGACGTTAACTCTGCTTTGTTACAATTCTCACACGTTCCACGGTTTACAAGATCTTAGGCTTGCGGCTCACAGGTAGCTCTTCTATGGACGATCGCGGAAAGTCTTCTGTATGCGTAATTGATATATATAGAGATGCTATGGCCAAAATTGAAGGTCATTGTCTTTAGATATAGTCGATTAGATAGATATATGCTGCATGTTATATTGGTTTCAGGCAATTGCGTGGAGCACGGATTACTTCATAATTTAGTAGCATTGGCGCATGGCGGGACCGCACGTAACTTAAGGATATGGAGGTCGCTTCGTGAGAGCCTGCAATTAAATTGATCGTTGCCTGCATGGCGCATGCAGAATGTTGCCGAACATCTGGAGAATTTATGTAAAGGCTGATGATGATTCCTCTGGGAACCGCTATTATTTTTTGTTCTACCACGTTTGTAATAAATAAAACAATATTTAGAACTGGTTTCCTGAAGTTGATTCAAAAGTATCACAGAAATATTGAAGCACCAGAAATTTTACCCCACCCAATAGAACACATATGGTACCTGAAGCCAATTGGCTCATCAAAGAGGTCCGGATAACTGAGCTAAAAAAGTGGAAGGTGAGTTGGAATGCGTCACAATTTGAGATCGATGAAAAGAAAGTATAGGTGATAAGAATTAATAAAACTAGTAGCTCGATTTCTCTACGTAGCGTCCAACGAGGTAAGCGACATGGTGAACAGAAATAGAAAACAGCCGAGGGGAATGAGGTCGTGTTTTGTTTTATGAGAGAAGAGCCTTCCGTGATGTGGTGAATTTTACAAATATTTCCAACTCCTTGGCTTACCTCACCCTCCAGTTACCCGTTCAGCAGATTTTCGGCGGCAAATAGGGTGTACTTTGAGGTACACAGGATGGAAGTGGGATTCCTTACAAAAGTGAAAATGTGGTGGGAGACCAGATGAGGCTCGGGAGAGCAGGGAGGGGGAGGAGGGTGAAGGAGATCGTATTGGCTGCCAAATTTCTTTAACACGTGATTCACCCTCTTCAGCAGTGGTCTATGCTCTGCTCAAAAAACTACTCCCCCCCCCCCAACTGCTCTCGATATTTCTTACTTCAGAACAGTTGCATCGATTTCCCGTCTGACAAAGCCAGAACAACACTTCCTCGTGTGCACTGCCGACAGAACGACACAAACAACGGAGTGCTTCTAACAACTGTCACAAAATTCAAATAACTTTAACAATTATCAGCACCCATATCACTTTTAGCTATTGGTGTATCTTAAACCCTAACCATTAAATCACTTCCTCCTCATCTTGTCACATAAATATTTCGACGGACGGAAACGAAGTGTCACTGACAAATGGAAGGGATAAGCCAGACAGCTGGTTGTGAAGCCCTGCAGCTGACAGAGCTGATGTAGCAGCTCAAAGGCTCACTCCACGACTGAACAGTTGAAAGTTATAAAGTCCAAAAATGATAGCAGTTCTGGTGATTAGCCCACTGGCGAAACAAGCGAAAAACCGCTAAAAACCTGAAATCACTTTGCACGCCGATTGTGTGGGAGGAGTTTGTGTCAGGGTCACTCGTCGTGTTCACACTTTCCAAAGCATTTCACGACTCCCCCTTTGGGGGGTCTCGATGCAATTCCCTCCCCCGTCGCCACCATCAGTCTTACAAGGCTCCCATATACGACCACGCTCTATTCGTCTTCCGAAATAGAGGGTAAATATCGAGAAAATTCTGCAATATAATCCATGATAATCTTGACCCATTGTTTGGTAAATACGGGTAAACCCGATCGAAGGTCAGGTTGCGTGTATGTTGATCACTCTATCTTTCCGTCCGCGAAATGCCCTTGGGTGTGATAAGAATAGTGATAGAGAAGCCAAGTCGCGACTTCGTACTTTGTCGCCTGCTGCTTGTTGGTTGTACTTTGTTGCTTGGCGCTTGTTATTCATACTTTGTGTCGCGATAACTCAAGAGCTGGAGAACGCTCGCCTCGGCTGATATGGGCGCTTATTCCATGAAAAGATGAAGGGCAAGGGCAGGTGACGCCAGTACCCACAAAATTTTGAGGATGAATCATGGTTCAAATTCTAGCTGACCTAACCAAGAAATTTGGTTCACAGATCCAGATAAGTGGGTACCACGTGAGGAGAAGAATGCCTACATCTACAGATTTTGGGACTGTAATGCCCGTGCATGGGCTGGGCACGTATTCAAATCACTACGAATGTAAGCAACCACCACGATGCGCATACCTCATAACCGGATATCGATGCAGAAAGCTATTTTTAATTTTATAGCTCGGGTATTTCTGTTCTCTGTTTTGCAAAATTCCGCGCCACTAATTAAGATCAGTGAAAATGGCAACTTTTTCGGAACCTCTTGCCCGATCCACACTCCACACTTTGACCTGGCCACAATTTTTGGTTGTAAGACTTTTATGCTAACCCATTTATACGCCCGAATAAATGCGCTGAAAACACAAGAACTTGGTAAAAACCGCTATACCCATCACTATTCACAGGAAAGTGTCAGCTCTAATAGAACTTAAGGGTACATCCCCAGCTGTTAGTGCAAGATTCTGGCGTCACGGCCGCACATGAATTATTGTAACGGTTTGATTATCACACATTAAACAAGCGAGAACAACTGTAAAATAAAAAACTTCAAAATGTGTGTCATTTTCAGGGCTGAGCTTTTCGAGCGCAATCATCCCCGGTACGCGAAATTTCAACCACAGCTTCCCTCATTATCTGTGTCGTTACCGTGTTTTACCGTATCCGAATGAATAAGTACCATGGTGTGCGGCGCAAACCCCGTCCACACCATGACCGTGCTTGGTGATTTTGAGGGTTCATTTGAACCCTTTTTTTGTGACTGTCTTCATCGCTGGTCGATCACATTGTCCGTCACACGGGCTCCGGCGCTGGACCGGCGCCTCTGGGCGTCAGCACAACCCCTACCTGCTTAACTGTGGAGTGTGTTTTCAAACAGTGAATTGGGACTGAACCTCAAAATGAAAAAAAAAACTAGGTAATAGGAGGAAATGAGTCGAACACAAGAGAGGAATACCATGTCAGTGTCGCATCTAAGTGCAGGCCTGAGGCAAAAAACCTAAACCCATCGGCTATGTTTGGTCTTTTTGCGCCAACGGACGGAGGTATATGGCGACTTGCGCAAACTTCGCCAACATGAGATACCAACCCGTGTGGAATTAGCCCGATTAATGCCTTCCAGAGACCTATTCTTACATTACCAAAAGGCAGACAGAAGACATGGGATCAATCTCACCGAAACGAGGCTGAAATGCGAACAGCAGTTCAGCAATAGATCAGTACTATGAGCTAGAACTGCTCAACTATCAACGTGAAATGTCCCCAAACGTTAAGTTCGTGCTTATTTTTAGTAATCCACTCCAAAGAGGCTATTTTTACAGCGTTTAAAAAGGTAGATACATAACCTGAAAGCTTCTCGAACCCCTTTCGAATGCATCGTCGACTTCACCATGCACAGATGGTTCAGTATTATCTCGATAACACACCTCCACAATATACGCCGCTACAGCGGCAATAGTGACCCATTTGAAAGCCCTCAGGTACATCAGATCTAAAAAAGATCAATATCAGCTGTACAGCACTAACAAAACACGCAACAGACACAGAGGCAGATAATATGATGACCTTACAGGTGGCCGTCAGAACTACAATCCGAATCTTAGGTACGAACCGAGCCCGCAGTAAATGAAACACGAGCCTGATCATGTTACTATGCGGAATGGCATATTGCTTTCCGCGATAGCTGCTCAATTCCTTTTCTACTACCAATCTTTCTCTATACCTACCCAAACAATCTTTTTACAATTGAGTATCCCAGCCCTCATCGGCGGTGTCTCGGTTCGTTCCCGCGAATTTATGAGATAAGGTGGACCTGGGAAGTGAAATCCTAGAAGAGACGCAACCGACCGCATCGCGTCAAACTTTCACGATGTATCCCAGGAGGAGGAGAGATTCGTATGCAATGACGGAAAGCTCAGAGGAGAGTGCTAGGCCGCAGCAAGTTTTCCCCCAATAGGTGATAGAGAATCATGACATGAAAGGACTCAGTTTGGGCTTCAGACTGGCTTGCAAAAGGAAATCTGAGTGCCTAATGAGAGTAAGACCCTAGGGAACTGATATACATTCTCGAAAAGCCTGCCCCAACGTAAATCGAGGAGCTGACGATCGCGGTAATCACTATGATGGCCTTATCAACGAGCACCTACCCGATGAATTATGCTTCCTCGAAAAGCCTCACTGAGACTTTCTATCCCGCAGACCAAACGTGCGACTCGGCGCACCTCGGAGCACGAGCGTTTACGAAAAACGCTTCAAATTTTATCGAGCACAAATACAACTATTGTTTCGGAGGAAATCTAAAAGGTTTCAAAACAAATCAGAGTGCAAAAAAGTGCAAAGGCCTGGGCGGATCGATTTCCCGAGGCTAGTAATAGAAAATTGGCCGTCTTCCTGTGCAAGTGTGCTTCTGCATGAAAACTCAAACCTCACAAACAAACAGAATAAAATAAGATTTCTTCAAAAGCAACGGCAATCCATGTTAGATGCTGCATGAACCGATTTATCGAATGGTTAAAACTTGATAGTTAGAAATAGTCGCATTCTAAAACGGAAAAATTGTGTCACGAGTAGTGGAAAACGTTTTTCTTCCCTAACCGAATCCAATAAAGTTGCAGAAACTCCTATTGTTGAAAGGACCCAATCAAAAATTGTGTTCCAAAATATTTTGCATAGGTTATAATAAGGTATTATTCTTCTGCCAACTAGAGGCTTGTTAGTGAGATTTTTATCCATAGCCCTGACGTTAACACCGAGATCGACGACACGCCACGCACCACACTACACCCACACACACCACCAACAACCGCAAAGCGAACCGAGAAGCGCGCCACTCTACCGGGTCAGTTCATGGTCTTAGTAACTCTTACAGCAAATAATATCATAATAACGCAACATGCCGTCTGAGGTTCTAACTGAAGAGAGAAGTCGGATTTTGCGCCAAGCACTTTTATTACACAACAAAAAGTTCAGTCAGCCAGAACAGGAAGTTGATGGCACGTCCATAATGCTAGGCCCGCTTGTAATCCTTATTCACCGTTACCGTGAACTTACACGTCGGCCTCGTCCGACCCATTACACTCCAGCAACCTTGAATGACTCACATGACGGCTATTCGCAAATCATTGAAAATATAAACCTTCCATGTCAATCATAACATTGTCTGGACTACGCCACACGCTCCTCTCCCATCAAGAATCGCATCGGCCATTAAAGGACCTCGAAAGGATCAGATACGCTACTCTACCAAGGCTCCGGACGCCTTCTCATCATCTTCTACGAACCCATTGACTAGAAGGCTGTTCGTTGGTATTACTCTAAAGCTCCATAACTCAGATTCGAACTGCCCGAGCAGGGGCGCGTGTACGCTGTGAGACTGCCGGATAGAGAGCGATCGAAGACGGTGATCTCCCTCCGGGGGGGGACTCGTCCAATCCGCTTAATGCGAGTGTACGGCGAAGCAGCACTCCTTTGGGTCTATCCAACCCTAAATAGGACTAGATCTATGAGCAAAGAGCGACTCATTTCAATCGTAAAACCTCTTGGCTAAGGACCGATAGATGTCCTACATTCCTCACCGAAGAGTCGCTACCTCGCTCACAATCCACCACCTTCTGCGGGCGAGCGGTCATCCACCCTTGGAAGCTACTCCACCCTTGGGCCTAGCAGAAGTTCCATTGTCAGGCCGCTGGTGCACGGACCGTTTTCCACTGCACAGGCACCCATGTGAGGGAGGAGTAAGTCCTTCAGGTTTCTATCCCTACAGCACCCGATACTCTGAATCAGAACAATATACACTTTGAATCGAATTGCTAATTTTTTTTATTTGAATTTAATAATCCTTTAATTCTCGTTAACGGTGTCATGAGGCCCTTCACCTTATCTTGAGACTGAGAGAAACAATGAACGTGCCTCCCCCCTTCCCAGAGCTGGAGTTCACGCAGAGCAACTACAGAACGTGCATAGTTGCCGTGTTGCGACTAGTTGCAGAAAGAGTAACAAAACACATCGCGGATAGACTAAGGTATTTCAAAGTATTGGTAAAAAGAGGGGAAACCGCTCATAGTTGCCGGAAATCTTCCTTTGGAATCAGCGCCAACACACACTCGGAGTTCATTTCAGACATCACACTTCAAATGCGCTTTCTGCTTGCACGATCACTTGAGTGCCTCCAGCCGATCTAAAGTTGTGTGTTTTCTCCCTCGATCTTCGTCGCCTTCTAGCTAGGATAACCGCCTGTGAACGAGGGAAACCCTATGAGCTCTAGTAAAAATCCCAATCTTGTCATTAGGTCATACTGCGTGACGCCGCATAAGTCCTCTCGACCCTGTATATTTGTTTGCTTGTAATGGTAAATATCAGAAAAAGTTACCGCATTAGTCCTCCGGAAAGTGTGCTCCACGCTCACGTTTAGCATAAATAGTTTAGAAGAAATATAAGCACAGAAGAAAACGGAGAAAATACGCTTTGCATAATCATAAACGTCAATGTGCACAAAAATGTACGAATACGATTTATCGTTCGTCATCAGGTAGTCGTCACAAAAATATACAAAATAAAACGTTATAGAATGGTACAGTTACAGTGGGTTTTCAAATGCGAACGAGGTATTCTGAACACGACTACATCGAGACTTCCATTCAGAAATTATACAGCATAAAACTCGTAAAACTGTCTAGAGTGGTCAAATCACCAGGATCAAGTATTAACCATGATTCCGCAGCTTATTTCTCGTTGATCACATCGACAGACCAGTAAACTACCAACTAATTTTAAAACTTGAGCACACACTACAAAATCGACCGCTTAGCTAACAGCAACTGCTTTCTTCTGCTTGACATCCTCATCTTCATAGGTGGCACCAAAAATGGTAACTCCTGCGACAAGAGCTGTCACGGTAAAGAACTGGGCCATAATTCTGTACCGCATATACTTCTGCGCGGCCAGTTTGTCCCCAATGAAGGAAGACCTTAAAAAGGAAGACAAAGTTGTAAAAATTCGAACTGAAGCAATCAAGAGAGTCAACTCACTTGAACATGCCAAGCAAGGCGAGACAAGTAAGACCCATTCCCAGAATTACTCCAGGATTGCTCGTCGCTTGAGAAATAACACCACTTTTCTTCTTTCCTTCTATATCCTTCCCACTGCTATAGCCAATGTCAGATGGAATAGCGGGGATCTAAGCAAAACAAAAATCATCAAAATAACCACCAAAAACCGAAAACTAGCGAAGTAATAAAGGAGCTATGAGTAATACCTCGAATATTATGCCGGGATTAAGACCAATTTGAACCGCGAGAGAATTACTGCTAAGAAGCTATGCTATAATATGCTTAGTGATATAATCGTTATAGCCAGCAAACTTCCTCCTCTGCTTCAATTATATTAATCTCTCATACCTGTGGTCATGGGTAAAACCAATGACGAACCGAGCCCAGAAAACGTCACAACACAACGATTTAACAACTCTCCTCCTTTGGCAGTGCTACTACGAAATGGCAGCAGGATTATTGGAAGATATTTATATGCTTCACGATTAATACTATTTTGTACTATACTTTTAGTGTTTGCTAAGCTTAGGGTCCGAGGTAAGTAAACGTGAAAAAAGTTTCGATTAAAACTATGACAGTGAATTTCATCTGCCTAAGGCTGGTGTCAGAGCCCGCGATCCATCGCAGCTTTTGCTGAATTTCGCTATTTGCTGATCACGCGATTTGCGTGATTTTCGCGATTCACGCGATTTGCGCGATTTGCGCGATTCACGCGACGGGTCACGGAAATCACAAGTGCCCGATCAATACTGCAAGGTGTTCTCCAATCCTGCCGCCACTTCTGCTTGATAGTGATGGCTGAATGACGACTGCTCATGATTCCACTTGTTTCATATTCAGTGTTTCAAATGTTCAAATGGGGCACTTGCAATTTTTGCGATCCGTCGCAGGTTTCGCGAAAATCGCGTGAATCGCGCAAATCGCGAAAATCAGCGAAACCTGTGATGGATCGCGGACTCTGACACCGATCTAACAACTTCATCTTCAGAGTTGCACTGCAAATGATAGAAGGGAATGCAGGAAAAAGTTGGAAGGTTTATGGAATCGAAAAAAGAAACGGTGACTTTTATCTGAGATTTCGATCGTACCAAAGAATCTCATTAAGAAGGTGACTAAAAACAAGTCGGTAGTATTGCATTCCACCGCACAACTTCAACGCAAATGTTAAAAACCATTTGAAAGAATCTAAATAGAACAACACCCCGTTAAAACCAAGACAGATACCCTTCTGCAAAAAAGGAAACAATGCTGGCATAATAAGCTTAACTCACCCCACTAAATCTTCCTTGATTATCCATTGTCCGTTTCATTTGTTCAGAAGTCAGATTTTCTTTCTTCCACTCATAGGTCCCCTTACGGTGTTCCTGAAGAACCAGAGTGATGAACCATATAGAGCTTTCAAAATTTCAGTCCATCAAAACTTCAACGCACCTGCTTCTCGTCGTGAATACCTGCAGCGGTCATGAAAACTTTGCGAAAGAATCCCATCTGAAAGAGTTATTTCTAACCTTACGACAAGAACTATTCTAACCATACGACAAGAAACTAATCAACCAGGACATTTCAGTAAGCGATGAAGGGTAAAAAACTGGAGCTTGTACCCATTGGATTAACAGCATAGAATGGTTGGAATGAGACAGTTTTATAAACATGCACATCAAAGAAGAGCACCCTGCACAACGCTTCACAAAATAAAAGTATGAATGGGCCAACAGACGCGCGTCACAATAGGATATATAATCTTCCTACTGGTCGAAATAAAACCTGTATGTGAGTTACTATAATACAATATTATCGACAATCGAACAACGAACGATAACGAGATGTCGTAAGAATGGTTACGGATCGTAAAAACTCATGCTATAACAACCCAAACTGGTTATTGAATTGATCGATGTGGTTCGAGAACGAACTGCCATCATCGTCGCCACCACTACCACGATGGATTTTTCCAAAGTGTGAAGGGTGCCTAGACAAAGACACTTCATACACGTGCTGCATTAGCCTCTGTGAATGCTCAACGTGATGAAAACATGAGGTAGATCACATTTTTTTCACATTGACTCCCGCAATCGGCGGTCGATGAGCCAATTTGCTTCGCATTTCTGATATCGGCCGTAGTTAGAAAATTAACATAAAACCAAGGTAACAGCTACAAGGGCTATGAAGAGCAGCACGAATCCTATCGACACCGATGTCATCGTCACGTTCTGACGAAAAATTGAATATTCCAAACTTGATCTCTTAGCCAGATAGTAATTGATAATTTCCATGGTAACCATAAGAATAAGGATAAAGCATTTGCCGTTGATCAATCCCGTTTTGGGATGCGGCACGCATTCTACTTCCATTTGTACATTCGTAGTGGCGTTTGAATGCGATGTGGCCTATACAATGACTTGCGGGGGCCAGCCGATGTACAAGTCAGTGTTTTTATCCTCCCAGACAAGTCTGGTACCAATTAACCGACCCCGGAGGGATGGAAGGCTTGGTTGGCCCGGGCGACTCACGACCCAGGATTTGATCCCCGGACCGCTCGCGTGGTGAGCGCGCCACTTGTCACTGCATTACCCGCCCATAGTAAGACCACCAGGTAACTAAAAAGACTCCTTGCAACTAATGAAAATATGGGACCTTTAGAAGAAAGCGCGTTGGAAAAAACAAACCACAATTCGCCAGTGGAAACATGCTGTTATACTTTGGTGGCGGACTAATTCAGAGAGCCGACCCTTTTTCGGCTCATTCAACTGACCTCCACGCGATTAACAACTGACCCCTGTCTGCTGAGAATTTAGCGCAAAAAGCGGCGCGGTAGGAAGGCGCAACTGACAAAAGTTCACAGCAAATCTATCGAAGTCACTCAAAGTGAAACCAGTTTACTTGAGTTCGGTGAGATACCTCGATCCCAGGTGAAGCCCATGGAGTGATACGGAGTTGAAACAGTTACGATTATGCGAATATCTTGTTGAGCAGGTTCTAGTAATTGATTTTTGAGGTGATTGAACGATTGTACGTAAAGTGGGAATGACTTCAGAAGTACACAAACAGGAAGTACGACATGTGACTTGATTGACTGACATTTTATGGCCTCAAAGGACTGTTTTCAGTGGTAAGCAGGCAATGACCATTTAACGTGCGGCTCTTAAGCAGCATTTCCCCGTAATTGGATGCTCGCCCAGTATAGTTGGATTAGTTGCGTTGAGATGCATTCATCAGCTTAATGTAAGATGCGACAGCACACCGATTCTCAATTTCTGATAGATAAGCTAATTTCGAGAAATTCAAGAAGCTTAGTACAAGGTAAGAAAGAGGATGATACAAATACATGAGCATAATGTGCAAGACGTAATTCAAAAATAAATTCCTTACGAGACGTATTCCGGAATATCAGTGGGCTTGCTGTACAGTCTAGTTACCACTAGACAGATTCTTTGCCATTTCGTTGGTATGACTCCGGTGTCTGGAACACTAGTAAATCTCAAGGAGGGAAATAGCGCTGTATTCTAAGCTTCTGCAACCCATGAAGAAAGGACACTGAAATGAAACGCCATACCTGCATCCGCGCCATGCATTCTCTGTGACTTCATCTGTTCATCGTAGGAAATCCTAGTGGCGTAGCCAACTCCTTCCTTCAGCGCTGTCTGAGGCTGCTTCTTAAAAAAGCCACAGCCGTGAGATCCAAATAGTCTACTTATTACTGAGTAAAAATAGTAACCAAAACAGATGAAAGAAGACCACTATGGACCACTTTTTTCGAACTCCTCTTGACCGTCTACTTCCATATTTCAGAAATGCACCGTTTTCCGCTATCGTCCTAGGCAAAATAAGAAGACTCTTCAAACTGAGGTGCTATTCGCTGAGAGCCTGGGATCCCTCACAGCCCCATTTATGAACGAGTATGTAAATCAAGTTTTTGAACTGGAGATGTAACAGTTCCCGATGATAAGGCAAGAAAGTATGGAATTTTGTCCCAACCATTACAGTCTCTCAAATATTAGGGAAGATAGGTAAACATGCACTTCATGTACCGTTTTCAGGCTGATGATCATCCCCGTACACGAAGTTCCCTATATATAACCCCGTTTCCCTTTGAAATTTCCAATCCCGTGGCTAACAAAAACCTGATCCATGCTTGTATTCGGAATGACGGCCCATGCCTCAGGAGACACCTCATTTGCTACAGTTTGGTGGTGTTAGAGTCCGCGATCCCGTCGCACGTTTCGCGCGAGTCAAGCGATTTACGCGATGGGTAATCACAAGTGCCCGACCAATACCACACGTGCCCGTCAAAATCTGCAGAGTGTTTTTCAGATTGCCTGCCGGCCACCCCTGCTTGCACGGCGCATGGCTGAATGGCGACTGCTGATGATTCACTTGTTTCATATTCAGTGTTGCAAATGTTCAAATAGGCACTTGCAATTTTGCGATCCGCGCGAATTGCATAAATCGCTTAAATCCTGCAAAACGCGAACCGGATTCGCGGACTCTGATCACCTGGCTAAAATCGGTAAACCAGCGCAAGTGCTGAATTGAATGCACCGCACAAGCAAACAGCATATTCATACCCAAAGAGCTATAAATTTAAGCGAGAAACTTACCCTGACGGCCTTATATGCATCGGAGATTCTGTCAGAAAGCATCCGTGTGGAGGTGGGTCTGATTGGGCTACGACAGAGACTAATTAGTTGACGAGCGCTCTACCAAAGCAAACATTCTGAAACACTTGGTTATATCTTATCGAATACTTAATTAAGAAACGATGAGTAGAAGAGCTGCAATCTTGCGCTATTGGAAATGCTCGACGTATTCGCAAGAAATCTATCTATCGAAGCTAAGAGCTGAAAAATATCAGCAGTCTGGATACAACCACCGAAAACCCATGGTGCTTAACTAGCCGAGAAACTTTGAGAAATTTATTTATCGATAACGGCGACTGCAATCAACATGAGAAACATGAACAAAGGCGGTGCTATACAAGTAGGGTGGGCACGCCGCATGCTTTGAACAGAAATGTATGTAAGTGGGACTGCTGCCCGTTACTACACTGTCACCAGAATCGGGGAATTCGTGAGCCAGGGGGAGTGTAGCCAAGGTCGACGGACTACTTAAACCTCAGCCTTCAAACCGCCTCGCGCTACTCTTGTGCGTCCCTCTCCTCTCCAGGGGCCGTAAGGTATGCTTCCCCGAATGCTTGCGGGGACGAAAGTCCCTTTAAATTTTTTGTTTTGAACGACACTGTTTCTTTATTCTCAATGCATGTTTACTTTAAGCAACACACATATATTAAATGTAGGCCCTTTATCAGGACAATGAAAAGCCCACCCTACTTGTATAGAGCCAAAAAACGTGAAGAAATTCAAACGCATCAACAAACAAGCAAGTTCTTCAAACGAATCAAGTCCATCAACTCAAATAAACTAGTAGACAGATCTTTTGAAAAGAGTATCTAGATCGAATGAGGGATCTCATCCAGTAAGGGGGGGGGGCATGTGGTGCGACAGTTCATATTGCATGAAGTAATCCACTTTTTTCAGGGGAGGGAAGCTCCGGGGTGGGTGTAAAAGTTTAAGCGAAATGGTTCACGCACCCCGGGGATTCCCTCCCCTTGCAAAAATTGGAATTTCTGTAGCCGGCAAGAACTGTCACAGCACATGCCCCCTTACTGGATGAGACCCGGAGTGAGATTACGACGCAACAACAAATTGAATGTGGTGAAGGAATCCTGGGGGAAAGTGGAACTCTGGTTATCAAGTTATGGGCCATATCAGGACGCTAGTCGGGAGTGGGACCTCTACTTAAATACACCCAGCCAGTAGTGCTGAACGCGCCCCCATTAACTTACCTCAGCAGAACTATGAACTGAGAACATTCCCCAGCGCTGTTGTATGTACTTGAGTGCGTTGTCACAAGGTCGTAATGGACCCAACAACAATCGATTATACGAAACGACAACTTATTGAAAATTCAGCCAATTTAACGCGGATGAGCAGTGGTTTACTAGTTGCCAAGGAATTTAGGAAGGAAGTCAAAAACGCAATCGAACCCCTGGAGCACCTGTCCCTACACACGAATCGAATCACATTACTAGAGCAAACGGTAGCGATTGAGACGTCGAATCAAGTGCAAGTAATGGGTGGCACGCAATGCAGCGAGCCACACGACAAACATGCGCCCATGCTCGTGCTTGTTAATTGTTTTCTTTCCGTTTGACATTCTACGTATTTCACGTCCAAGAAGTGGAACGGGCGCTCGATGGGTGCCGGTCGCCGCGCGCGGTCTGCTCGTCCGCGGCGCTTCGGGCGACCGGCACGCGCTGTAGTACTTAAGCCGTGGGAATGGGCAGGAACTTTGGAAGATGAAACTGTTGATCTGGAGTTCTCCCCCCCTCTCCCTGCTTGAGCTCGGCTCCCAGACAATCGGTTAGACCGACGTCATAGTCGGCGACGGACAAGCGCGCTTGTCCGTCGCTTGCCAATCGCTCTTGGTCGAGCGATTGGCAAGCGATTGCGCAATCGCTTGCAAAGTGCACAAGCGACGGGCAATGGCTCTGCTCGATCGATACCGCAGCCGACTGCATTGACTGGGGGCGGGGCCAATCGCCCGTCGCTTGTGCACATTGCGCAATCGCTTGCCAATCGCTCGACCGAGAGCGATTGGCAAGCGACGGACAAGCGATGGAGCGATCGCGATCGCTCCATCGCTTGGTCCGTCGCCGACTATGACGTCGGTCTTAAGGGAGAAAGCGCGAGATCGCGGCGGCGACTGGCCCCCTGAGCCATATGCGCGGTATCGCTAGCATCGGCGCATCCCCCAGATATCACGCACCGGCCAAGCAGAACACAATGTGGAAGTGAGCCAGCGAACGAATAGAGCACAGCTAATTCATTAGTCTGGTCTAGGTAGGCTGTATGTAACAGATTTGCCACCTGCTGTCTTCAGCGTAGACAAATAATAAAATATGCACAGACAACAAATATGCCAACTATTATTTCAAAAGCTTCAGAAGAGTGTGGAAAACCAGACAAATCTGCTGGATTAGGCATTTCTTTCGGTGCTATCTTAATTGGGGAGGGGGGGACCACGCGGCTGCGCGGCGCTCTGTTCGTCTGTTCCTCCAAGGGCTTAGTCCCAGGGCCAGTTACTATTTCGTCATCATGTGGCAGTTTCAAAATACGCGCCATCGGGGTCTAGCCTTTAGGCCGATGTCATACTTATGCGAATCGAGCGACGCTAGCGTCTGCGGTCGCGTCGCGGCCAGTGAATCACTCAATTGGCTGGTACCGCAACGCGACCGCGGACGCTAGCGAATCGCGCGATTCGCAAAGTCTGACATCGGCCTGAGAAGCAGACGAACAGCAGCACCGCGCCGAGGGCGACCCCCTAGCTTAATAACACCAGATATCCGGGGACATCATGACCCTGTGTAGGATCTGCCCACTTCTGTGGTCCAGGAAATCGTGAGTAATTCGTTTGATACTGCTCAGATTATAACTTCGTATAATGTATGCTATACGAAGTTATTACGATAATTGCTTCCTCCCTCCTAAACTTCACTGGGCGCGCGGATATCCTCTAGTCCTACATTGGCAGGACTCCTAAACCCTGGAGCAGCCCACATGGCCATCGCAGGCAGGCTAGAACACGCCCGGCAGGTCCACGTCAACGATGTTGACCATCTCGCACCCCACGTCAAATTACAGGTTGCTTCCACCCGGCCCTTTGTTGTGCATGTAGCGTTATGAGCTTCCTCCTTCACGCACCTGTGGTATCGATTCTCTTGGTTACCATGCTCCACCCCATTCTCATTGCACTCCACAATTGCATAGCCTGGTCAGTGGCATTCAGGCGGAATCTTGCCACCTCTTGCTTTATACGATGCGCTTTCCCTCACCAGAAATCCCCTTTATGTTCGTGGACTTCAAGGGAGTTGGCGCGCGCCCTAGCAAGTCTCATTACAACGACTAGCAGACCTTGGTATACCGGCGGTGGCCTCCAAAACTTATCGTGTTTAGGGCATCACAGCAGCATATCTATTTTTTCTTAGAGGGCCCGCATCATTAGTTCAAAGTATCCTTTACCCATTCAGCCGACGGGCGCTGGACTGGAAGGTTCTATTCAAGAACGAGAAAATGAGAGTTTTTAATAATAAAACGAGTTTTTTTCAGACACGTTGGTTCTCCAACAGTTGGTAACCGTCACGTTGGACCAATGGGGGCGAAAATTCTTGCACCCCTCCGCCGCTTTTAAATGGCTCGATCGACCCCGCTCAGGGTTTAACGCCACCCCACCTCACGACCATCCTCCGATCAACACCATCTGCTAATACGTATCAATAGCGGGCGAATTCTATGCTGTACTGATTCTGAGACCAGTCGACACCCAACCCGCCCACTTTTCTTTCCCAAAAATTGCCGTCGAGCGGCTGGGGATATATCGAATGTGAAACGGCAAAATTTTCGCACTTAAAATCCCAGCCTACCTAATCATCCGCTCCCGTTCCATAAAAAATCATCCCTTCCCTTACTGTAACATTAACGCTACCTCGCGAATACGACCCCCCCTCTTTTCCGCCCCAAATACGACCCCCCACCCCCTCGTTGGACTTTGTCCAACGGACGGTTGACCCTGTATCCAACGACTACGATGCCCGACACGAAGGCCTTCGCGCGCAAGAAAGCAGCGCCCGCGGAACGAGTGCATGGTTGAAATGCGTCGTACGGACAAGCTTGAACTCGTCCTTTAAACCGCCTTCGAATTGAATGCCTTCGCCTGCGCTTTCTCGTCTGAACAGCTATTTATTGTTACTGTGATATGCTGCATTCACATATTTGCCACAGATATGATTGACACACCCACTCCAGAACCCCTCCTCCCTCCAAGGCTTAGTCCTAGGCTCACACCTTACTGCCTTGAGATTTGGAGCGAAGCCAGCGTCGTTCTCTAATCGTCTGTGCTCTGGCCTTTCGCGGCAGAGAACACAGGGGCGAGTTCAAGTGTCGCCATATCGTGAAAAAATATGGCACGCCACGCTGGGTACCAGGCCAATAGGCTCGCAGCGAATTATGTAGGTCTCACAAAAAAACATCACACAACTATGTTAGCTTTATTTTCTATTTCAAAAATAACATAAGCTCATTAATACAACAGAACACAGAAAAGGAGTTTCGAGAAGAAAACGAAAAATTCAGTCGCGAATGTTCGGATAGTAAGAAGGAAAAATATGTGTGCGATAGTGGATGTCATGGTATAGATCATAGCATGTTCAGAAGACCTTATTAAATCTACTACGGCTGAACAACATTAAATAACAACTTGTAAATAACAGAAAAAATATTATAAACAGTACAAATATTTCATCCAGAAGTTACTTATAATACGAAATAATTCTTTAGATGGTTGGAACCGATTTGATCACCAGAATAAAAATCTAAAACAATATACAGCCGTGTGTCTCGGTGAATTTAAGGCTCTACAGAGAAATGGGCGTTTGTTTCCAACGCTTTGCTTTGTTTCCCGTATCTGGTTGGGCCGTAAATGCAGACTTAACAACACTGACATGATTTCAGATCACCAATAGCGTCGAAAAGCATTGGTGGTGAAGGATTTTTCATGGCGTCGCCATGTGTGCTTTTTTCTGCACAATTAGACGCATAGCTAACGTGTTGAAGTCCTTTAAAAACAACATCACGTGCGCTTTTTGAACATATCGATTTTTTGCGCCACGTCTATGTTGCTCTGTCTGCATTTACGAAACACTACGAAACGGGAAACAAAGCCTCAACATGTGGTCTTCACTGCTTTTGCAGCATTACAGGCGAGGCCACTTTGCTCTTGATTTTCTCGTCTTCATAGGTGGCACCAAAAATGGTAACTCCTGCGACTAGCGTTGTCACGGTGAAAACTGGGCCAGAATTCTGTAGCGCATAAACTTCTGTGCGCCCATCTTATCACCAATGAAGGAAGACCTGAAAAAGGGAGATAAATTGGTAAATTACGGCGAGAATATCAGAAGGCAAGAACGAGGGGTGTCAACTTACCTGAACATGCCAAGCAAT
>MU890160.1:0-22824 GCA_036418205.1 Ostertagia ostertagi
GTCCTTTCAGCTATTCTCAAATGGATAGTATTAGGTATTGAATAGAATGTATATTATCCAATCGATTCCCGGCGAAATAATTAAGGAGAAGTTTCCAGTTGATGCTGAGGGAAGTGGCATAGTGGAGTGGCGCGCTTACCACGCGAGCGGTCCGGGGATCAAATCCTGGGTCGTGAGTCGCCCGGGCCAACCAAGCCTTCCATCCCTCCGGGGTCGGTTAATTGGTACCAGACTTGTCTGGGAGGATAAAAACACTGACTTGTACATCGGCTGGCCCCGCAAGTCATTGTATAGGCCACATCGCATTCAAATGCCACTACGAATGTGAATGGAAGTAGAATGCGTGCCGCATCCCAAAATGGGATTGATCGGAGCCGAAGCGCTTGACGCTTCTCTTGATGCTTCGAAGAATTTCCAAATAAGTGTACGGTGAAAATGTATTTCAGCTAATCGCCGACTACGACACAGATCCTTTGGTCCATCGAGCAGTCGACCAACTCAATTTCTACCTCTTCCCAGTTCTCAATCCCGACGGCTATGAGTATTCTCGAAGCGGAGTTTCGCCTATGGTGGGTAATGAGAACATTTTCATTTTTTTCTCATCCAATATAGTGTCGTGAGGCGTTTTCGATATTTGCACATAAAAGTTTGATGTATTTTCTAGTAGTTCTTTTCAAAGAATTCCTGTAGTTATTGTAGTCAGTATTATTATATTAGTATTAGTTATCGTAATTGCACGATACTTTCCAGATTCGTCTTTGGCGAAAAAACCGCTCGAATATGATCTGCAAAAAGGACCAATGGTTCCGCGAACGATGTTGTGGAGGTGTAGATCTCAACCGAAATTTTGACTGGTTTTGGGGAGGTACGTTTCGGAAAAGGCTCTATACGATCGCTTTCGTAAGAAAAGTAGGAAGAATCTTGTCCAAGTAGCATTAGAATCCTAAACGAAAGTAGAATGCGTGGCGTATCTTGAGAAAGATTGGTCAGCAGAGAATGCCTTATCCTTTGTTATCCTCAAACGGAGAGTATTGTATCAAAATGGCTCAGAATTTTTCATTGATCCCAGACTGGTCGCCTAGGAGTGCTGGTTAGTGTCCAAAAATGGAGCCCTTCTGCAGTTGCATGAGTAACCCCGTTAGATGCCAAGTAGACTATGTTCCTATCAGAGCGTTATCTTTTATCAATGGAAAAGACCAATAGAAATAGGATCATCTGTTCACGAGCAATCTAATTGGGGCATTCTTGCAGAGATTGGTTCGAGCTCCGACCGTTGTTCGGAGATCTACCAAGGAAAGGCACCTTTCAGTGAGGCTGAATCCAGGTTTGACTCATTCATGTTTCACTTTTCATAGTGTGAACCTTCCAAAAATCAAGATTTCATGACAACTCATTTGTAGCGCCTTTCTAGGGCGGTACGTGATATGATGTTCTCGCCAGAGTTGAGAGGAAAAGTAGACGCATTTCTTACCCTGCATACCTACTCTCAGGTTGGTATACATATTTCTTGCGCCTAAATACCTCACAATCACCTTTTCAATTCCTTCAGATGTGGATTCATCCTTTCAGTCATCAGAGAAGGACCGGTACTGAGGACATTCAAATGAACCTTGTACTGTGCACAATATATTCTTCTTCTTTTCTTTGAGACTTACGCCATAAGAAGCAGCATCGTACTTCATTCAGGAACAAGTTGGCAGAAGGGCGGTAGCAGCTCTGGAGAATGTCTATGGGACGAAATACCGATTTGGAACTGGAGCCGATATTCTGTGTTAGTTGGCTTAGTATTTTTTGAAAACTTGCCCATTCGATGAAGCGCTGCAATTTTTCTTATAAACCCTGTTTAGATGGATCTTTTCATCGTAGATCGTTTTTGTGTGAAGATGGCATAGGAAAGGGGAGGGATGGGGAGACGGGCACTTTGTTGCGGTCCGCACCTTTAGTGCTAAGGATTTTTCTAGCGGTCAGGGTTGGAAGCTCTCTATTAACCACTCGCACCTAAAGCAACTTTGCGGGACCAGCCGAACGAGCAAAAGTTTGTCTGCTGCCTCATCGCCGCGCGACAAGGCTTCTGTCGGGTACGACGCTCTTTCCCCTCCGCTTTGCTGTGAGGCCTTTCTATAACTGGACACGGTAAAATATTGAATTTATTACTGATAGTAACCATGCCCTTGAGTGTGAACATTTGATTTCAGACCCTTCGTCTGGAGGATCAGACGACTGGGCAAAAGGAAAAGGCGGTGCCAAGTATGTCTACTTGATGGAATTGCGTCCAAGTGAAGAAGGTGAGTCAATCTTCTTGAATGTCTACAGGAAGATATTAGGAAACGAGCTTTTTAAAGCTTATGATGTTAAAGACAGAACTCGCGACAATTCGCCATGTTTATGTAATAGACTGGTTAAGGATACGGGCTATCCAAAGCGGAATAGTGCACTGAAAAACGCTCGTTATAAGTGGCGTTGATAAAGTGCCCGAAAAATCGCAACAGCTCTTCGCCCTTAGACACACCATCGCCTCACTGGTAGGGTGTTTAGGCGTAATGGCGTTTGAAGTAAAACGCAACCGTCATCGAGTCGATTGGTCTCTTTTATTTGATATATCTGCGCGTCCGGTCATTAAGAAATTTATTTCATAGCCGTTGATTGCTTTTTCAAAATTTTCTACGCCCTTCCTTCACGATATCCCACAAAACACCACGCGGTTAGGGGGTCCCCTTTACAATCCCCATCCCCACCTCCGATCATCACCCTCACTATCGTGGTTGCTCAACGGCAAATGTTCTGATTTTGTTTCTTTAACCCTTCCTTCGCAAACTTTCACCGAATCGTTAAAAAACCTGTCAGAACGGCCCCCTCTCTATGGCAACTTCAACCCCTTAACTTTCCACAAACTCCCTCACTTGTCCGCTTATTCAAAATGCGCTTTACCTTGGTCAATCCCAAATATGACCCCCTCCTTCCTAAATTCTCGTATACGAACCTACTCCTCGTTTGTATTGTACTTATACCAAAGGATGGTTGGCCGTACGCGGTATACGTCCTCTCGTCTCTTTGTGGCATCACGAAGTTATACGAAACTTCACCCAAAGAACCTCTATGCTACATAGCGGTGAACTCTCCCACTCCTGGAATCAACTGGCAGAAAGATGCCCAGTTTTTCGGGTTTTCGAGCCTCCGCGCCTAGTAGTGTAGAGAAAAGAAAAGTTCTATCACAGATTCTCAAGGAACACCATTAATCGTTTACAATTTCAGTATGGGATGGATTCATCCTTGACTCCCGTCAGTTGATCCCAACAGGACGTGAGACATGGGCTGGCATCAAGGTGGTCATCGAAGCGGTGCTGAAGCTGAGGCGAGGTAGTGTCAAGGCAAATCAAGGGCTTAGTATTTGGTTTGTAGTAGCACAGGCAAACTCGTATCACTCGCTCGTCGAAATTTGAGTTAGGTTGTTAAAATTGGAATTATTAGTTTTAATCACAAACTCTATAGTTAGGGGAAATATTCTCTATAGATTGAGATTTCATCCGTAGGGCCTTGTATCAACATTTACCCCTACAATCATGCTCCCTATTCGTGACAAGGTTACAAGGAAAAAAGAAGAAGGTGCTAAATGACAAGAGTGGGCTTTCGGTGTGCATCCTAAAAAAAACACGTGCAGGGCGGACGGGCGGTGTCAATAATCAAGTTGTGAGATACCTGAGCGAATAAAACTTGGAATTAAAAAGAAGCAAGGAAAGCCATCGATGGACTTCTAACAAGGATTTCCCTTGAAGTAAGGTGGGGGCGGGGACGGACGAGTCGTACAGACTTGCCTGCTCCACAGCTTAGCCAACTCGCTCATATTTGAATTAGTGACTATGCCGTAATCACGGCTGCCGTGTCGGTGGGGTTAGTTGAGCGCGACGGTAAATCGTCCATACGTGAGAGCCAGTCCGCGTATAGCTCACCTATGTAGACCTAGCGCTATTTCTTGCGGCGCTTTCGAGCGCCAACAGGGATTTGCCCTTGGTAGCCCTTCTTCGCTCCACTTCAGCAATTAAAGTGGAGTCGTAAAGCGTGCGATAGAATAGTTGGCCAATCTGCTTCCTGAGAATTCTCCTGAAGCGATTGTCGATTGCGAATCGCGCGATTCGCTAGCGTCTGCGGTCGCGTCGCGGCCAGTGAATCACTCAATTGGCTGGTACCGCAACGCGACCGCGGACGTTAGCGAATTATCGAATCGCTAGGAGCGGAATCGCGTGATTCGCAAAATCTGACATCGGCCTAAGAGCGGTGATTAAGATGGCTGGGAAGTCAATTTGGGGACGTCCACTTGTTGAAGGGGTTGGAATATGGCCTGGTCCACGTATATACAACACCAGGGTGAACAACGGGCGAGGAGCTCCTCGACCATGGCTCTGTGATATGCGAGAATAATGTCGAGATGCATGTGCGCGCGGAGAGCACAGACGACGGCTTGAGAGAGAATGTCGGCGCGGGAGATTGTGGCTGAACAGGCAAGAATCCTCGACGAGTCGTCGACGAATTCCCGGACAATTTCCACTCTCTACAACACCGGCGAGGGCGTGCAGACCGCCCCCCCCCCCACGCCCATTTATTCTACTTCAATCAAAGCAGTAAAAGTTTAAATTTTTTTCTATTGCATTTTCTATTTTTCAATTTTTGAGGTGAGGGACTATGAGAAGAAATAACAAAAAACATGTGGAAATGTTCACTCATTTCAATTTTAGCAACCTGATAGTGAATGCTTTTAGATCGTTGTAGATGCTTTTAGACTTGCCTAGTATTTCCACTGCGAACACACCTGTTAGTCCTGTAGCATCTGCTACGTCTTCAATAGTGGAGACGAGCACAACAAGCAGCAGCAGCACCACCACCACCACAACCACGATGGCGACGACCACCACGATGATGTTCACCACGACGCACACCATCACACCATGGATGGACACCGGAGCTGTCAGCTGGGGTATTGACATACAGTCCGCACCGCTTCCTCACGACACTACGCTTTTTCAACCTTTCCTTCCACCGCCCACCACCACTTTAACTTCCCCAGTCTTCATCACTGATGCACCTACTAGGAGCTTAGCAAAAGTCTTTCGTGTGCCTTCTCAGCCACAACGTGCTGATCACAAACAGGGGTGGATCTTTGTTGAGTCACCGCTGAATACTGCAGCTCGCATTGGTACTACTCGACCTACTACAACCACTACAACTTCAACAACCACCACCACGACTACTACTCAACCTCCAGTGGTCACGACTCCATTCTTCCGGCGTCGGCAGTTCCGGCCATCGCAAATTATAAGACCGGTATGTGAATTCAGAGAAATCGAGATTTTCGAACTAGCCTAATAGCTCTTTCGTCCACTTTTATTTACACAATTTCCTAGTTTTTAGCCTGTCTGAGCAAGTGGCTCATTTTGCGCTATTTTCAGCGAGTGGTCGTGACGGCAGAGGCTCGAGCTGCCGCCATAGAACGGTTTCGTGAGCAGCAGGCGCGTCTGGAGGCGATGCGACAGCGGATACGAGCCGACGCTGCTCGCAGCAGACCGCGTGAGTTAGGACTACATCTAACTAAGCCATTTTTGGGGTACCAGTAGGGACCGTCGAGGCCACAGAACTTCGTCCAAATCGTGCCATAGTGAATTGTGCGTACATCTCGTGTGGGTGGGTGCGTGACGATTCAGTCGTGGCAGTCTGATGCCACTCTACTGATGTCTAGCACTCTGGTGTTATCAGTTACTGAATCCACCCGCAGCATATGGTCATGGATGGTTAAGTCAAGGCCCACACAGAAGTCGCCGCACCAACTGCCGCACGCGACGCTGCCCGCCGCGTGAGCGGCGTGACCTCGTAGCCGACGATTGAATTGACCGTCTCGCATTTCAAAGTTTCTGTGGGTTTTCGCTTCGCAAACCCTCGTGTTTCGCAAATCCTTGATTTCAGGAGGAGACGTGCGTGCTGCGGGTCGACGTACAAGTTCAACTTCGACTGACCGGCCGATAGTGTCGAATGATACCGGCAGTACACCGGTGCGTACTTCATTTGATTATCGCTCTTCTTTGCAAATACAGTTAAGGAGGATTCCACGATAGGGCTGAAGGTTGAAGGAAGGGATCTCTATCTAATAGAAAGACAGGCGGACTCCCTAAGGGTGCGTACCGACTTCAAAATCGCAGCGAAAGATGTGCCCGGCGACCTAGCATGGCCGTCCCCGCGGCGCTATCGGCGCGGCACGCCCGACTGGCTAACCACTCACGCAGGTCTCTAGCCGTTTAGCAGAGAGAGCGTTAGCGTTGAAGAGGGCAGCACCGATGAGAGTCGCATCAATGCGGAAATCAACGGGCAAGAAGGGGTCCATTTCTCGGGTTCTGGCCGTTTTTCATGGTTTTTTCTTCATCTCGGCACCACTGACCACCTCTAACTTACTTATAATAGGCTGCCCTCTATTCGCAAGCTCCGCCTTCAAAATTAGTGTTTTGGGAAGGTGACAATTGCGAAAGAGCGAATCACCCATCGCGTCTCTGTCCTGGAAGAATCCGTCCAAATCAGCACATCTGCACGGTTATCACCTCAAGAACATTTAGTTTGAACCAAAGAACTTCACCGACTCCATCGCTTAAGCCACGCCTATGGCGAGAGATGATGATTCGGATTGATTCAATAATAAAGAAGTGCATACGTTCGAGCGCGGCGAAAGTTGCAGAGCCAAGTATCATCGCCTTTGCCGCACTTGCAATTTACACACCTAATCTAAAGTATGAACCTCATCGTTATTGCTTCCTGAAGGTCCTATTAGAAGTAGTCCAAAATTGAAGGTTCTTTGTAGAGCAGTCAACAAATCAGGGGGGGGGCGTACGTAATTGCATAACAGTTTTTGGCCGAGCGCGGCAGTTTTAGTGGGCCATACATCCGGTTCTCAGCTTGTTCAACCGAAATTAAACATAGTGATGAACTCATCTGTATGTTACATTCACGGCGTAATCTCGCAGCGCGATAGGATGGGTGTGGATTCCAGTTGATTGACGAATCAGCCTCTTATGTACGACCAAATTTACACCCAACGCAACACTACATGGGTGGAAATTTTCAAGAATACGATCGCCCTTTTTTCCAAAGTTGGTACACAATTCTCCCATTCCACTCTCTGAAAACTGCGTTGGCTGGAAGGGAAGAGACACCAGTCTTGTCGTTGCACATCAGTGAAATGTTAGAACCCTTGAAATTCCCTGAAAGTTTCTCACAAATAGCTAAATTGCAACCATCCCCTCCGGATGGACAAGTCAGAGATGTCTTTCTATTCCTTCCCAGGTTCCTGTGATGCATTGTTGGCCCTTTTTAGGTGGAATGATGGTTCACAAATTATGTCCTCACAGCTTTAAGCGCCAAGGGCATCGCCAACCCGCGCATAGGCCGGAGGATCCAAGTTCAGACCGAATGACGCCAGGCGACCGGGTACTATAGCTACCTCCAGAGTAGTGGGAAAATGGCGGGGAGGAAAAACCCATCACGTAAACCATTGCGCGGACCTTCAACAAGGAGTTTGAGTTTCCTTCTGAGTGCTTCCGGTAGGCGATGGGCAGGGTTGAAGAGTGTAGACTGATGTCTGCAGCTCTAGCTGAGCCACGAGTTCGATTCTTGCCTAGGTTAAACTATGCCGCGCGGAAATTGCAACACGGTTCTAGTACCAGGGTTAGGCTAAGGTTGAAAGGCCGGCTGAAAACGCTCCAGACGCAGGCCATGATTAAAAAATTGAAATTAGCGGACCTAGCGAGTGCGCGGTTGGATTATTGCTAGGGAGGAGAAGAGTATCGCGTAAAATTCCACTATGATTCTAAATGGAAGTAAAATGCGTGGCGCATTCCAGAATGTTGTTCGTGACGGGAGGCTCTTTCTTTATTTGCAACACTTTTCTAGTTCTTTTTTTACAACACTGTACTCAGAAATGGAAGAACTTTCGGGATTTCGATAGAGACCACAGCGGATATTTTCAGGTACGAACCTGCGCGGACCGATCGCCGTGGTGTTCGGCATGGTTGAAGCGAAATGCACGAGTATGCATTATTTCGTCGATCTTTATGCGTCGTGATTGTGCAAGATCATTGTCATTTTGCTAATTGCCTCTCCCCCCCCTTATTCGTCGTCGTTTCGTTCTTTTTTATTTTTTCATTTCGTTCACATCGTTCCACATTGCCAGGGCTATCGTCCATTGTTGATTCGTGTACATATCCGGATATAGTCGATTCAACTTCCTCGAAGTTCTCTCGCTTTCATCACTTAGCGCGGGCGCGTTTCATAGCGCACGAGTTGTTTCTAATTGTCGTCGTTCTGTGCCTTTAATACGTATATTCCGTTTCATCGACGTGCCTAGTCATAGCGATTGACCGGCCGTTTCCCGGGTGATAAATGTTGCTCATCGTCACGTTTGTCATAATTTTGTTTCGCCTAAGGCTCTCCTTTACTCGGCTTAAATCTAATACGCAATTTTTCTTGGAATAAACAATTAATAGGATTATGTGTGTTCTGAAATTATCTCTGTCCTTTTCTCGAAAAAGAAAACATATGGGAAAGGAGATGACATCAATGCCGGTTCAGTTACTCTAAAATAGCAATCTCATGAAGTTGTGGATGCCGAATCGGCTAAAAATGAAAACGAAGCAAAGAAAAGACTGGGCCAGGCAAGTTGTGCGAGTTTCCCTACTCTACGGCTTCATTAACCCGCTTGTATTTGAGCAAGCCGCCACGTCGTAGTCTACGTTGCGAGTTATGGGGATTTACGCGACGTATCTCGTCCAAATACTCAGACTACTCGTCAAATGCTGACTTTGTAATCGTATAACTTCCCCATAGCGCCAATGTTCGCGCACCTTCGAGCCATCAACGCGCACATCGCGCACATCGTGGGCTACTCAGACCCACCCACTGAATAGATTCTTCGATACAACTGATGGGAATGTTGCTTCAGAATTTCTGAGTGACGTCGTACAAAATTGGACTACCACAGGGTCGGCGGACGAGTCGCAGCGCGTACTGTAGCTATTGCCGTCAAGTTGAAGAGAATGTACCACAGTACGTCTCCCATCGCACAACAAGCGCTGCAACTCGTCCACTGGTCGGCTGCGTCTCTGCCTTCTCTCCTCGCAAGGAGCCTCCTGTTGTGGATCTTAAAAGATACTACCACAAGAGTATTGCCTCAAGAAAAATTTTTTTAGGAACTTGTAAGCAAGATATCTGAGCATTGCGATGGAATTAGATTGCGAGTAGAAATGCGGAGCCTACTTAAAAAGAGTTCTCGCTATTATGTCGTCCATCATGGACAAAAGAGGATCCAATGGTCACAAGGGCTGACTTGGGCGGTGGTGCGGCAGTTCAGAACTGGGGCCGCTGCCTCATTTATGAACTGCGGTTGAATCGTGGACTGGGTCTCGTCCTGTTGAAATCGCGAACCCATCTGCGAAGAGGAAAAACACACTGGCTTTCACACTAGTTGAGACAACCATGAACACTCATTATCATTTCAAAAGCAATCAGAGCACCAAACTTGAAGTGTCGGTTTCCATTGCATGTCCCAACAAGAGCTTGATCAGCGTGGAATCGATTTTTTCTTTCGTCAGATGGTCACTCAAGAGGCCTTCGGATTCTCCGAGAGATAGCTCTAACGCAGTTCCGAGTGCACACCCCTCTGCAGAATTTCACGCACGTTCGGGGTGAATATTTAGGCAAGCCGTGAAGATTAGGATACTTTCGTAGGCTAGCGTTTCTCGGATCTTCGCCTTCGTCAGAGCTCGATCAACGCAAACTGCGACGCACGAGCGAGACAACACCCCAGTTTAGTGCCTCTATGCATCACGAGAACCAACATGAAACGACTCCAGACGATTCAGTCTTGTGCGCTCGCAGGACATCATTGATTGTTGTTACCTGCGGCGCCTACAGTAATTAAAAGGTGAGCTCGCAGATCGCAGAAACAATTACTGCGAGGCAACGCTTCAGCATCACTCAAGATCGTTCTACTCTACTATAAGCCTGGGTGACCCGATCAGGGTGTAACTATGCCCAGAAAACGACCCTGCCACAAAAGACACCAAAAGAACGGCTTATGGACTTGAGGTTAGATAATTTTTTTTTATTTTCGTAGCTAACAATAAGTTGAGTAGATAACAAAGTTTTGGCAACCTCAAGGCACATCAGCACCCATAAGCGGAAAGCAGACCTTCCACGTGAGCCCTTCTAGTAGCCCAGTGCCAATAAAGTGCTCCTTTGTCAGAATATATAACCTCAGTTTCGGAAAGCTAAGGTGAGCCGAGTTGCAGACCATGTACCCGCAACCGATGACAGTTCTCCAGAAAGTCCTGGACTATTAAGTGGATTCATGTGATACTTGGCAGTTGGGTAATGATAGCTAGTAATTAAGTTGACAACTGGCAGAATACAACTGTAACCGGCTGGTCATATCATGGCAGAAAAACTTTACATATTATGGGCGCTGTCGTCAATTGTGATGTGTGGTCTGCACTCGACGAGCATCTGGGTTTCGGAAGCAGGGCATATGCTGGCGAGTCTGCCATCCTGTGAGGTTTTGCTCAGATTGAAGAACGCTGGTGTAGCGGCAGCGGCGCTGTTTGACCACACTCATTGATCCAAGGAATCGAATCGCGGAATAATATTGGCGCTCACTTCGATCCCTTATCGGTAACTTGGACAGCAAAACGACTGATGGATAAGTTTTGGACACTTCCATTGGAAAACTGCAGCCACTGAATGGTGGCTCGGTTTCATGGCGCTTCTAGAGTGCTATTAATCAGCTCTGAAAAACTCATCGTCTATGTTAAGACCACAGTGACCACGATGAGTAGGACTTTCCGTTAACAACTCAAAGATGAAGGACTTTCACAACTAGTTCTAGTTGTTTTTGTTCCGGCGGAAGTAGGGTGGCAAAAGTTAGGACGCAGCTTCGACCGCTTGCTGGCACTAAGCCCTTGAAGTATTTTTTGGAATGCTGTGCACGTCATTAAATGGTTTGCAGCTCTATAAGAAGTTCTTTATGTTGTTCGGTTCAAAGTTCGTCTGAACTCTCGCTATGAAGACTTCTTTGCAACGACTTTATCGAGAGACTGCCCACGAACGGTCTCGGAGGATGGCAGCAAACTCCAGAGGGAAGTTCGGGAATTTGGGTCAGGCTCACTCATTTCAGTGCCAAGTAGCACTTTAGTGTTGGCCAATCCGTTTGTGGATGCGTCATGCACGCCTATGTCCCCAGCTAGTTGCCCCTCTCCCGTGACTCACCTCGCCCACGAATTTATCCCCGTCGCCGCCCCGCAGGTCCTTTTTGGAGACAGCAGCTCCTTGTGTGGAATTCGGCGTCGTCAACGAACGAGGCGAGCTCCACCATTCATCTTCTTTCACTATAGCTGCGATGGTTTTCTAACGACGATTGCAAGCTACAATTAGTTTTAAATGCGCCTGAAAGGTAGCCATTAACTCACTTTATCCTACCGTATTCTTCTAAACGGCGTCCGACGGCGTTGATGACGTATTTGAATTGCGTTTGAAGACTTGAGACTTCAGCCGTCAGAAAATACGCGTCTGATTTGACGTCGGACGATGTTTGTCTTCCCTGGGCTTGTCAGCGCATACTTCCGAATATACTAATCCCTTAATAGAGCATTGTTACGTATATGAAAGATATACTGTACCCGGGGATTAAGGTAGATTAACAATAACTCTCGCGTTCGTCTTGGTAACGCGACACTAATCGATGGGCCAAATTGCGAGCGGAATACGGTGCTTGCGCGCGTATGCACCCCCTAACTGAGCTGGCTGCTGCTCCTCCTCCCTCAGTGGCGAGGTGATTGATGCGAAAGTAATGACCTTGAAGTTACTACTTGTCCTTTTCGATTACGTCATCATGTGCACTACGTCAGACGACAGTCGATACATCAGCGCTGATGACTGGGTTACATGTCAACGGAAGTAACCCAAGTCTTTCTAAGACCATGCTCAGGTGATCCCCAAAAAACACGTGATGTCACCCCGGACCTTTGTGGCTGCTGTCGGGGTCCAGTTAACCCAGCCATCAACGAATTTCACACACCATTGACCGCTACAAACGATCGCGCAGGTGTCCACCCAGCCACGGATGCGTTGTTAAAAACAGACTTCCGTCATTTCTTCCACCCTCCACGATGAAGTCCCTGGGCCCTTTGTCTGAAGGATCAGAGGAATTTCGAAGAGATCTTAAGAAGGCAGACTTGCAACTGGCGCAAAACACCGAAGCGTTCAGAAGGAAATTAAGGAGCGTAGACTTACTTGCCTTATTAGGCATCAACGATTTCGAGTATTTGGTGTCTGAGAGCTTCCCGCTTGTGGGTAAAATTGATTGATTTGAGTTTATTTTGAATCAATTTTTCTGATTCATAACTGATTTGGTGGGTCTATTCCAGTTAGGGGGCATCATGATGCAGTTTTCCAGAAAGCTAGGGTAACTCCGAGCCAGGGGGAGTGTAGCCAGTCTAGGGGGGGGGGGGGGTGAGGGCAGTCACTTGACATGCGTGAAAAGCTGGAATGTTCGAGTTCACACTAGTTCGCCGAGAAACTGCATCATGATGCCCCCCTAACTGGAATAGACCCGATTTTTTCTGACGAATTATTGTGGCGCGCCTACGTGGGTATAGTAACGAACAAATAGATAAATCATAGCTCTTGCAAAGAAGCCGCAAAGTGGCAAATAACGGCGTGAATAATGAGGTTCACAGCCAAAAGTTGCTATGCCCGTTTCCCACACAGACCACCATTTTGTAAAGGCTTTGCTCCAGGGAACAATGAATTAACCCCGATCAGCCCATGAACCGAGTCCTCTCACCCGCTGAGTGTGAGAGCTTAGTGCTAATTGCATTAACGTAGTTGTCGTTTCTGTGCACCTGACATGCCAAGGGAGACACACAGCGGGTGGCGATGGCAAATGATAGGTTCTCGACGGGTGAAAACCCACCCCGAATAGAATGGACACGGCCAACCGCACGTCACAGTACATCCTTATGGTATCTTAACACCATCTTGATGTCTACACCTTTTCGAGCAACGTTTCTTCTAGATCTAACCCTTCCATTGAACTCAACACGAGGTTTCTAAAAAGAAACCTGCTCGGCTAACATTTCGGCGGGTTCGCCTTTTTAAGAGCCTGCAAAAGGTCTAGCCAATTCAAAAAACCCGACCCAAATTCGCCGCTACCCTGCAGAAGTTCTAAATCAAACAAAACTCAGACAAGCGCAAGACAGACAGGTTCTTCCTAGACCCCTAGAGCCTGGAACAAGAACGTCTCTGGTGAACCAGTTTAAGATCACTAAACTCATCTCAAACTCTACAGTTATGGAAATTCGGGAAGCTTTTCAGTGCTCACAACTTCACTACAGCACCAGTTAGAGGCTTCCGTAAGTCACATTTTAAACAACTTAGAGGCTCAGGAACTTCAGAAACTTTTCAGCACGGTAGCTGGCTTATTGTGACTTGAGCGCAGCATGATAACTTGTTTTTCAGGCCAGATAAAGTCTTAAAGGAATCTTCCACGGAAAAAGCTCCGCCCTCATTACCACAGAAAACGATACCTTAAAGGAATCTTCCACGGAAAGAGTGATCATTTTGTCTTGTGTGTAGGATTAGTATTATCGAAACTAACGCTTATGTTCCGTTCTTTTTGCTATGCTCATGAGGCTAGGGGCCTAAGGGGTATCGTTTTTCTGTGGTAATGGAGGCGGAGCTTTTTCCGCGGAAGATTCCTTTAAGCAGAAAAATTTCGAAAAATTTTGGGCGATGCATACACGAAATCTTAGAAAAAAAGCTCTTAAGCGCTTGAGGTCTTGTGAGAGCTGTCCAAGATTTTTCGAGTAAATGTAGAAGTTGAGCCTATTCTCCCAATCAGTCACTTACACGGCGGGCGCAGCAAACACCATAGTCAAACAGAACTCAAGCTGCATAGAATTCTATTCAATTTCTTTCAACTCAATTTCAAATGTTTCAATTAATTCCGGTAAGTAACCCACTCATTTTCAAAGCCCTCTCGTGACGTCGTCTTGTAGTAAAAGCTTATCCTTTGTACCGTTCTTAGCGCCATCGCAGGGTCCATCCCCTGTACCAAGCATAGGAGATAGCAGGAACTTCGGAGAAAATGAAAGGTTGGCTCGCGAATCTCTCCTGGGTCTCTCCTTCCACCAAAAACTAAGCTCACTTTTTTTAATAGAAAGGAAATGTCATACGTGGTTTTAATTGTATTATCACCACAATTGCCCACCTCGTCTGCGATAGCAGCCCTCGTTCTGCCTCAACCTTCGTTGAATTCGAAATCGCACTAAGAAGTCCAGCAAAAAGCCTCCCACAACCAGCTCGTTTATCAGCGTTCGTGATCCTGTTCCTGCCCCACTCTGAGAGTCAGTAGCTTTCGGAGAGAATTGACTTGATTTCTTTTAGACGTTGCATCCCTGAACAAAGGTGGGGCTCGCGTAGGCAACGAAAAGGAGCCAGGGCAGGTCGATCGCTGAAAAATCACGACTAGCTGTGAAAATAGATGGACCATCTTCTGAGTAAAAGGTTGATTATTGAGTGACCCTGTGGGTTTTAGGCCTCAACTCCCATTCTGGTTTAGATGTGCAAAAACAGCTTGAGACTACAGTGTCTATCCAGAAGTCTCAGAGCCTCAGCTTCCGATAGTTTGAAGAGTTTTCAGTGCAACCCTTTGGAAAATGGTCGAATTCATCGTCGTGATGGGTTCTAGGATTGATCGCTGGGCGGCTGTCTATTTTTCGGGGCTGAAGAGAGAAATGAGAGCATTGAAGCGAATCGTCACTTCACAGTTGCGAAAAGCTGGACGCCATGAACCTCGGAAATATTGCGAATATCCAGGAGCATATCTCAGGAACGATGTCGAGAGTTATCGTTCACACTTTTGGAACCCTGCTCCATCATCCCATTTTAATTAGAAAATCTAATTAATAAATTTCAGAAAAAAAGGAAATCCAATTGAATGAAGGTTTTTCTGAAGCAGAAACAGATGTATGGCCCTAATCATTTCTTGCGGAATCATTTTGCTCATTCTATGAACGGTCAGGATCAGAATCAACCGCCCTTTTTAGAAATGAAAAAAATATACAAGCGAATCCCCCACCCTAGCGATAGTCACCGTGTGAGCCCCAAACTCGCGTGCTTCCTATGGCACTCCTTTACTACATATGTACCCTCCCCTTCAAAAAGCGAGAAAGTGTCGGGTGCAGACCATGCACCACAAGTGACGACGGCCTTCACAAAATGTTAATGTTTTCTGCCAATGAAATGATTAGCCTGTTGCAGTTGTATTCTATCGATTGTCACTAATTACAACTATCATTTACCAGAAATCAGCTATCACTATGAACAACTTCTAACCAGATTTACTTGGAGGCCGTCGTCAGTTGTGGTGTTTGGTCTGCACCCGACACTTTCTCGCTTTTTGAAGGGGAGGTTACTGATCTTCTTTTCCGCATTTGAGGAAATCCTTCCTACACAATGGAGCAAGGGGTAAAGGGTGGGATAGTGGGGGAATCATGAAGGAATACAGATTTGAGATGACAAAGCATACGGATTCTCGAAGGGCCCTAAATGTTCCAGAAAAATGCATCATTCTGAAGGTCCTCATATTCGTGTCGAGGATCCATCTCCCCAAAATGAGTCCCTTTCTCTGGGCCGCTTCTCCAACAAACGGCTGAACACACGTGACGGATGGACTAGCCGAAAGTGAACCCACAGGAACATAGTCACCTCTCCAGAACAGCAGTATGTCTTGGGTTAGAAAAAGGCCGACGGCTTTTGAAGGAACCCTGAATACTGCCATCAACTCCCGGTCTCCGATTTATCATGAATTTCCAGCTGGTCGGCTGCTGAAAGCTATATGGAAAATAACTAACTAAATAACTAGAGTGAAATTAAAACCAAACTAAAAATCCAATGTGAACAGAGGTTTCTCATGGAAGGAGGGGACGGAAAATAATGTGTGTGTGTTTGGAGATTCGCCAACGGCTGTTCATGAAACCCGTTCCAGATGTACAAATTCTGTAATGAGGCGGAAGCCGAAAATTATACAGAGAGCGACGGCGATTGATCCGTTTGGCTATGGAGGGGCAGCGAGATTTGAAGTGATGACGAGAAGCTGCGACTGACCTCAACCCTATTAGGCTAGGTTAAGGGTTACCGCGTTGCTCAGCAAGAGTTCAAAATCCAGCTCAGTTAAATTTCATACTTAATTGAGATATGTTTGAAGGCGTCTTTCAAAGCTATCGTAGGCGCCTTCAAAACGCATCGGAATACAAGAATGAAAGCTTTCTACAGCCAAACATTCAAAGCACGACAACAGTTCCTGATCTATCTGACCTTGATAAGTGAAAAATCGCAGAAAGGGGTCAGTTAGAAGTGTAAAGAAAGGCTCGATAACAAGAGCGCTTGTGTGGGTCTGGTGCCACCCGGTCTGAGCGAGTTTCAAGGCGTTTTTTCTTGGCGAGGCGCTAAGTTGGCCTCGTTAGTGGTGGGAGAGCGCGAGTTAACAGCGTTCGTAATGGTAGGCGGCAGCTCTTTGCGGAACATCACACCTGGAATCACGCGATGCCACACCACACAATTGCATACCGTATGTAGCAATTACACTGCAGTACCCGAAGAATCACACACCACCAGGCCCTGAAAATCGATTCAAGTGGAATTAAGTTTTTGTCTTTGGCTACCTTCCAAATCACAAAGCCTGTCCGGTCCATCCTGATAGCTCTTGTCGCAGTCTTGTATGGGATACCCCGTCGCCGATTCGTTCTCGGACTACGGTAGCGCCTGGCTGCGGCCGATGGGCGTGGCCCAAGTGGCCAGACATGCTCGGTATGAACAGTGCGGATCAGACGTCAGCGACCACGACAGCGATTCCTCCTGCTCCAACAACGATGCTACCTCTTTCGGTAGGTAGTACTACTAGAAGACGACCGGCACAGCTTTCAGTTGTCGGCACGTCCAGACGTTTTATTGGAGAATTCGAGGATATGATTATGTAGCAAATAACAGGATTGCGGGCGACGGCCTAATCATACATTCTTCCCTTTCGTCACCCTTTATTATCGCGATAGTATATAAGATGATTCTGTGCGGTTCAGCGGGCTCCAGCTACCATGCTGGTGAACGGCCACCACTTCCTTTGCCTCTTTTCACATTTACAGCTATTTTATTTTACAGCCATTATTGGCATTTTGCCAACATCGGTGTTTCAGAATGATCAGGGTCCACTCGGAAAGTTGATGGAACAATGCAGTCGCCTCAACGCTAACGTGATTCTAGATAAGCTTGAGGCAAGTTCAAGCTGCCATTTCTTTACTGTTTATTACTCCTTTTTCTTGGGATAAATGTAACCCAATTTTTCTAGTCGTGTGGATGCCTTTGGGCCAAATTTTGATCCAATAAATTTCGTTCCAGGCCAAACCTGCAGTAGACAAGTCTCCAGCCACATCCGACTCCACGTATCCACAATACCAGCACTACTGGCCAGGAGCTCCATGGTAGGTTTCCCGACCCTCTCAATACGTTTCTGCTTCCCTAAGCTATCTTGTTTCAGGTGGGATCAAACGGGCACATGGTCACTACCGTACACCTCAGTGGACGCTTACTCTCCCTACTTGTCCTCCCAACTGGGGCTGCTGTCTTCAGTACCGCCATCGACATCATCGCTAAATCAGCGATTAACGATCGCGGAAAACCAACACAACGACGTCAGCCGGAGGTGGAAAGTTTCCGAGAGGCAATTGCGAATGTCCGAATTGTCAGGAAGCTGAGCGAGTAGGTGAGGATAAGTCGGGTTTCTTCAAATTCTTTGATGGATAGCGCAATTGGCCCAAAGTGTGTGACCATGAGAAACCTTCAATTTCGAAGTTTGAGGACGATAATTGCTGCCAAAAAAAAAAACCCGGGGGGTCTCTGGCTGATTTATTCCGGGATTCGGGCGCTTTGACTTCTTTCAGTGATGAGGCCCTAAATTGGGGCTTTTGTGCTAGATTTGAAGCAATACGGGTTCAGAGGATTTCTTTCAATTCTATGGTGATCAGTGCATCTTCTTGGATCACGAGAATGAACATTGCCTTAACCGGGCCCGGGAAACCTTATTTCCTAATTGTCTCCCTGGTGAAGCTGTCTCTAAACAGCTAACTTTAGTAAAATGATGATAATGTAACTGATGTACTGGCACCACAACTGCCCGAAAAGCAAGAGTTCCGGGTACGAATCCCGGCTGGGGAGAAACTTTCGCCCACAAATTGCAATCCTGTGATAGTAATGCGCAAAAACTAAAGGGAAGGCTTACCCGGACGTGGAGGATTTGCCGATCAGCGGCTTCCGCAAGGATCCATCCACTCACCTAACGCCGTTATTCTTCTGGAGTTGTAGCGATTTCATGGACGAACGCGCATCACCGAGGCGAGATGATCGTATCGGTCATCGCGTTACATAACCGCATTGCCTCTCCGTTGGCAGTATATCTTGCTCGATAATGATTCCCAAGGTCTCGTCGTTACGCAAATCATCACCTCGGCTCTCGTGCCTCCCATGCTTTTTTTGAATACATATATGTTGCAAGACTGAGGAAAGTTCGAGCTTCTGAGCGTTAGTGATCTTTAGGGAAGGGTCTGATAAAATTCAGTGCATCTACAATTGAGATGGATATCACTTATAAAAACTTTATTAGTGGAATAGACCAAAACGCCTCGTTTCGCTCCCTCCCCAGACAAGCTTTATTATTTCTTCAATCCCCGGTTCATCAGTTAGTTGGGGTGAGCGAAAAAGCACCCTCGAAAAGTCGGAAAAACTCGAAAATACAATTCGGGAATTGGTCTTGGCAACGCAACATTCTTCAGATTTGAAATATTGACCTTATGCTAGCTAATCTGCCCTTTTGACACACTTTCATAAGCCTTCTACTTCTTCGTTTAGAATTTCAAATGCTCTTCCACAAAGCAATTTGATCAGAGAAAAACATCAGCATATTAAATAGCTACAAATTCTTGTCAAGTCTCAGAACTGCACTCTACAAGTTCTCTGCCTTGCCAACGAGTTTTTATGATTACATCCGCCCCTTTCTTTCGGATTTCTTGTTAGTTATATTTTAGGTAAGACCCATAAGAGCAGTACGTTTACAGTATTGAATGACTACAGTAACCTTTTGCATTTTGTCTGGCATACTGTGGGCAATTAGAGAATTTTCGTGTGTCTGTTCCTCAACGTGTCTGTTCAGTGACCGTAATTGCCCACACAACACATAACGCCTCCAGTTGTGCAAGCGCCGATTCCATTAGAGGTTCTGATGGCACGGGGAAAGTACTTCTATGAAGTCTCAACAACAAAATTTCCCCCCTGTGATAAGCGACGGAATCGTTCCTCGGTACTCAGGCACCTTTAAAAAATATAACCCCGTTTTCTTTCGAGTCCTGTAGTAACCAACCATCGTAGAGGTGAAGCTATTCAGGACCTTTATGTCAACCTTATAGACCTCATGCAGTGTCGCATAACTCCCATTTCAGAAATAGAATGATTGTAAATGAAATTTTATTTGAAATCCAATTTTTTGGCCAGTCAAGTCGATCGTTGTTTCTTCCATTTGTGTACTGTTGGCATTTAAAGGACGAATTTACGATGGAAAAGCAACCCATTCCAAATTGAGGTAGAGATGGTGAGTAGTACCAGAAAGAAAGCGAAACCACGAAAAACGGCCCAGAACCGGAGAAATGGGACCCCTTCCTTGTCCGTTGATTTGAGCATTGATGGGACTCTCATCGCTTTGCCCTCTTCAACCCTACGCTCTCTCAGCTATCTAATCACTCGCCACGTATTGTACTACGGCGAGTGATCAGACGATCGGTGGGCGGAGATCGCCGAACTCGCCAACTTTGAGCCATGCTAGATCTCAGAGGTCAAATCTTTCGATGCCGATTGCGTGTCTGTCCGCACCCTCAAGAGATTCACCGCTCTCCCCACTAGGCGATTTCTCCCTTCTTCGACCTTCGTTCTTTCCGTGCAATCCTCCTTTAAGTAAGTAATCGAAAGGCCTTCGTGACTCGCAATGACAAAAAAGCTGGTGGCCTTCAGCTGGAAAAGCATTTTTGCACGGCATTACCTCAGACTACTAGAAAATTCTATTGGAAACGGTTACTGCTTGATTTCAGGATAATTTTGGCTCGCTATTGTATCAGAAGCAGTCTTTCAAAGAGGATGACGGTTCCAATTTGAACTGAAGAGTTGCTTTGTCGTGTCGTTTCTATCGATTCCAGAAAGCGAATTAAGTAATACTTTGAAGAACGCTCAACCTTTTTTGGTACCCCACAAAATCGCTTATATTCGATGGTATGCCATGGACAACAAGGTTTCGTGTGGTATGTTCCTTTGAGGAGGCCGTGTAGTGGACATCGACATAATTTATTCTACGGATTTCTACAGTTTAGCGTTTCCACAGGAATTTTGAATAGCTCTTTTAACTAAATTTGCTTAGACAACTTGTTCTGTTCCCGAAGTCTCATGTTGATTAAATGTGTAATAAACAATGTGAGACTTCAAATATTTATTGCAAAAGACTCTAAAAACTTTTTACAAAAGAAATTGCAAAAGTGTGAGTGCAAAAGTTATTTGCAAAAGCTTAGGTCTTTTTGGCGAGCTTTCGGCTTTAGCCACTTTTGCAATTTTGTTTGTAAAACGATTGAACCCGGCAATGGGGTCTCGAAGCGTGTGTAAAGGCGCTAAGCGCCGAAAGCTCGCCAAAAAGACCTAAGCTTTTACAAATAACTTTTGCACTCACACTTTTGCAAATTCTTTTGTAAAAAGTTTTAGAGTCTTTTGCAATAAATATTTGGAGTCTCACATTGTTTATCACACATTTAACATTGTTAGACAACTGTTCGAAGGGTGCGTACAGTCAGCAGAGGATTATCAGATTTCATCTTGAGCTATAATTCAAGGAGTTGGCACTTTCCTGTAGAAATGTTCGGGATTGGTAGATCCCTCCTCTAAAAGAGGCCTTCGATCGTGACGACGACTGGTGTCCTCTTTGAGCTAAACATAGTCTCCTCAGTTTCGTATAACCAAATCTCTAAGTATCATTTATAGTTTTGTTAGAGCGATTGTACCCGCAAGGGGGTTCGAGAAGCATGTAGAGGCTTTTAGAGAACAAATAACAGTAAGAATATACCAGTAGGGTCTGGTTAAATAGCTTCTGCGCTGCTTGTAGCTGATAAGTCTTGTGCTTCGAATGTCTGAATGGTGGAGGTCCTCATTTTATATATGATTCAATATGATTTTGTGAAAATGAAGCAGAGTTCGAGCAGCAGGGGATGTACCGTCAAAAGCTAGCCCCCAAAAACGGACCCCTTCTTGAAATGTCCGTAGTAAGTTGACGATTGGACGCCCTGAAACACCTCCTCATACAACAAGGAGCCAGGGAAACATCACTAGCGAGATTTTTGTACACTCAAACAAATCCCATAAAGCAGTAATCGTAGATCCTGTAGTATCAAATTCTCAACATATCAGTTAACTTCATACAAGGCATGTACAGCATTTTTTCGTATTTTCAAAAGCGACAAAAATAGCCTCATGGGAAAGCAAATCGCTCATAGTGAATCCTTTCGGAATGTTCCTCAGTGTCGATGGGTGTTAATCCGTGACGTTCAGTCCTAATCGTGTCGGAACGCTTTTCGCTAACGGCTATCGCTGCCGATCAGTAGCCATTCAGCGATCCTATCTTATTCGCGGTGTGCTATAATGTGTTGCTGTCTCATGCATATCTATCAGCTCAAGATAGACAGAAAGAGATAGCTGGAGCTCAAAAACCCAGGCCAGACCACGTTACGCCTTCAATTTATGTGCATTTTCAGGAATCAATAACGTGCCGGTGAAAAAACGAGGTATTCACAATTGCCATATCGCCGGCTGTGGAAAGGTCTATAACAAAAGCAGTCACCTGAAAGCACATCTGCGTTGGCATTCAGGAGAACGACCTCCGGTTAGTTTGAAAAATAGATTTTTTTCTGTTTTTAATGCAATTGGGCATTGTTATTGGAGGCAAGCCAGCCCGGTGCGTACTGACGCAATCATAAGACCGTAATTAACCAACTACAGTAATCCGGCCATTAGGCAGTGAATCATTGCTAACGAGGAGCGGATCGTTTTTCAAAACGGTTCTGGGAATGCTCGAGATTTTCCAATCGAAGGGCAATAAACTATTCAGGAAAAGAAATTTGAAGGAGGGACTGATTTTCATACAAACAACGCTTGCATAACAACAAAAAGCGCTCATGCGTTAAGGGGGAGGGGGTGGGGCATTGATGTGAATGAGCAACCTACAGAAATGGCAACCAAACCTAGTGAGGAAAAGGGATTCTGGGAGGGGAGGGGGGAACGTGAGGTCCTTCGTTGTCACAGGCGCTTCTCTCCTTTCCTGGGCTTAATCCTAGTGTCACCTACCAGCGGTTTCTGGATGCTCTTTCCTGAATTTCACCTCTAACGCCACGAGTGCCCAACAGAAAAATCCGAAAAAAGGATAAAGGGGAGTTTTGGATGCGCCGCGCACTCCGATTTGCGCTTCCGTTCATAAAAGTGGTTGCTTTGAGCAGAGTGCTCGGGGAATTGATGGGGCAAGCCAGTACCACGGTATAGCCCAGTTCGGATTAGAAATGATTCCTGCTCTACCTCAGCAAAGTGATCAGTTCAGCGGTCCCAGGTGGTCGAGCTTTCGTAATCAAAAGTCTACTTAGCAACGGGGTCAACCGTCCGTTCGCACTTTTC
>MU890161.1:0-12315 GCA_036418205.1 Ostertagia ostertagi
GGAACCTTGAACTCTGATCAGTCTCATATCTGCTATACTGTCGTTCCTGTGCGGTTATTTCACTGATCTGGAAGGTACGGTACTTTATCGGACCTTTTAAGTAGGTGATGGCTTAGTTGGTCTCGAAGGTCTCGTAGAGAAGTGAGAAGTTGGTCGGATAGGTCGTGGATTGGTTTCCACCTTTTCAGGCTCCGAAGAAGTCAAATAAAGCCGCACTATTGAAATTTGGAAGTGGGTCCTTATTGACGACCCTTTCTTGTTAGCCATTAACAGAGCGGGCCCTGCAGCGATGGGTTCCCTCAGAGGAGGGTAGATAATTGGTACCTTCTTCCCTCATATATCAGCTGTAGAACTGGCACAAGGCCACAAGAGAAAAAGCGAAAGAACCCGTCAGTTCTTAGCTGAGCAAACATCGGAATACCCTAAATTCTTAGGCGTCCTAATCAGATTTGCTCTCCGTGGGCGACCTCGTACGTATTCGTGTCATCTACATGAGTACGTTGTTTATCAAGGTTTTTACACTGCCCCCCGTTCCGCACCAGTGACCGTGAAGTCGTTCCTTTCCATTTAGGACATTGTTGATCGACATTATTACACCAAAGCTGTCCTCATTCACAGGACTATTCGATACTTGGAGGTAACCAAGCACCGATTTTGTGCGCATTCAGGGCAACAGCAGGGTACAGAAGTCCCGGTCTTCCACCCTGATAGGTTAACTATACGCTGAGCATGAAGAAGGAGCAAGTCCGAGGAGACATATTTATAGGCCGATGTCAGACTTTGCGAATCGCGCGATTCGCTAGCGTCCGCGGTCGCGTTGCGGTACCAGCCAATTGAGTGATTCACTGGCCGCGACGCGACCGCAGACGCTAGCGAATCGCGCGATTCGCAAAGTCTGACATCGGCCTAGGGTCGCTTTCGATGTTCATCGCGCAAATAGAGATTTATCTTCAATTTCCACCGGAGTTAGTGGAATTTTATTCCTACAACGATCCAGCTAGGTGCGTCTGCAGTGCATACCAAACAACACATGTGACGACTGCCTCCACAAAATGTGGTGGTTCTGCCAACGAAATGATTAGCCGATTGCCGCTGCATAATCCCAATTTCGCTACTGACAACTATCATTTATCAACCCCTAGCCATCATCACAAACTATCTTTCAATAATTTGTAGATGTCAATTGTCCTGTTTGGTCTGCATTGCGACCGCACCTGACTGTGTAGGATACAAAAGGTCCATTGTTACCATATTTATGACGCACTCTGTAGAAGCGTTCGGTCCACTACTTTGATGCAAAGTCCGTTTTGGGGGCAGCACACTGGTCGAACTTTATTGTCGGGCAATACGAAGTTATACGATGGTCATGCGATCAGACGGTAAGCTGTCGACTGATTTGCTCATCACGTCTCCGAAGAGATGATTGATTATGTCCACGATCCACTTTATAATCTCCGTCAAAGATCACGCTTTTACCGTGGCTTTCATCTGCCATGGTATTTGTGCATCAACTCATAGCGTGGAGAGCCCAGCAGCATACCATACAAGCCGCTGCGTATCCAGCTTATTGTTCCTAGTGTTCATAGCGGTGTTCTTTCGATTCTACGGGACAGCATAAAATAATCAGCCTGATACTGTTGTTTGGAACAATCCCCCATGCGTCTAACCTCAATTCAGAGTTTCTAGGTTCCATCGAACGTGTTGTGATGCCACATGGTCCCGGTATCGATTCTCGGCTCTAGTAGTCTCGTCTTATGGCAATCAATTCCTCTATTTCTCAGGGTATAAGTGTGTAACACCCCAAAAACTGATATTAGTGCTCTGAAAATAACAGTACGAATGGATTAAAGTCGTGAAATCTCGTTCGCGGCTTCTTCCCCATTTGGGCATTTCCTTCTCTAATATACTTGGCTGTTGTTCGTGTCCTGTGTTTATTGCTTGCAAATATTTTTAGCTGTCTCGTCTGGGGAAACAAAAGTGCAATGGATTACGGCTTACCCTTACAGTCACATCGAGGGCCATATAAAAGTTGACATTGGAAATGTCACTGGCGATTTCTGATTTGCCACTCAGAACATCCCAAAGACGTGAGTTCATGCCGTGTTAAATAAACTTTCCTTTTTCACTTTTTCTTCCATCAAGAAATATACAAGGCGATGTCGTTGAGCCTACATTAAATAATCCACCTTAAAGGCACAAGCCAGGCAGAAGTTGCCTTCAGCATCGTCGCTTGTCATGTCCAGGATAGAACCCTAGAGAAACATCACCAGATGCAGCAAACCCCTTGCATGGACTCACCCGATAAGAGTGTAGGGCAATTGCACAGTATTAGCTTGGCAGCAGCTGAGCCCAATCACCCGTCGCAGTAAAAAGCAGGATAATCTGTCTGCGCTCTGCAGCGCAACTTTTCCTCATGCTCTCCTCAGTAAAGTTCCTCTCATTGCCCTTAGCCTTCTGCATTTCCAGAGGTAAGTACCGTCTTTTACTGCCGCCTCGCCCAATAATCATTTACATTTCAGGTCAAGAAACAGGCACCAGTTTGAATACCGCAGCATGTCTTTACACCCTCGATGATACAAAAATCAGAATAGGCTCATCGTCAAAGAGGAAGTGCTTATAGGTTACTGATGTGATTACATACTTGACTGGCATGGGGGCGGAATTCGGATCGGACAAGTTAATCGCTCACGGACGCGACCGACGATGCACAGCCACACCTACCCTTCCCCACCACTTGAAAATAATGACGAACAGTGTAAAATAGACCTTCCTTGGGCGTTGTTCTAATGAATACAATCTTGAGGGCAGGCTTTGTGACAAGGCCCCCGACATCAATCTTTTGTCCGTGTCTGGGAGTAGCGGAGTGGAATTGTAGGTGAAATGATGCAGCCACTGCTGAACCCGGAAGTGCTCAAAAAGGTGCCAAGCACTGCTCGCCTTAATCGCCTTTAGTTTATCGCAGCTGTGTCTGCGCCCTCCTGGACTATGTGCTCTCTCTAGTACCCCTCCTCTTGCTGTGCCGTATCTTTTCCTTTTTGTCACGGTTGGACTTTCAAAAAAGGGTGGTTCCCAATTTTAGCGTTTGTTATTTTCCCTCCTTTCGGTCCTCTTTGCCCCTCTTGTTCTATTTGTGAGCAAAGAAACGCAATCAGTCCCGAACGTCTGAGCAAGTGCGCCTCAAGTGGTCCAGGTAATTTAAGGTATCCGAAAGGGCCCATTAAATGATTCACCGAGTTCCTTGTCGTTTTCATTGTAAACCTGTGAGTCATATTAGAAGTGAAGTAAGCGAACTATGAGTAACAAGACCCTATGACAAACTTTTCCTTTTCACTCTTCACTTTCTTCGCCAACACCTTTAAGAGCTCTTAGTTCGCTTAGTCACTTTGGGGACAGAGATCTGGTTCACAGGCGAGAGCTAGCGAAAGCTTTTAGCTATGCGGTCAGTCTAGCCGATAACCGCATTTAACTAGGACGTTGCTACCTCAGAATATAACCGGTTAAGAAGCACTGGGAGTGGACGCAGCTGAATATTTGGCCAGCTTTTTGGGTGGACCGTAGTTATGGCTGCCAAAGAAACAAAAAATAAAAGGGGAGACTAACATCTCCTCCTTGGCCCCAGACACAGGAGCTGCGCGATCATTGGAGCAAGGTATGCTCGGTTCAGGCTTCACGCTTATGTTTGAGCCTATGATTTGCCTGGGCTTTAGTCCATCGCCTGTCAAGAACATTGAGTGGCCTCCTAAGTTTTGGTGGTTTACTTTCAGAAGAAGAATGAATAAGGCAGGTCTCTGCAAAGCTTAATTTAGTCTGAATGCTTTAATAATGAGATGATTCTACCGCTCTCTATTTCGGAAAAGGAGAAGAGCGTCGAGTGCAGACCACACACCACAAGTGACGACGGTCCAAGAAAAATGACGCTTCTTTTCTTGGCCGTCGTCACTGTGAGTGTGGTCTGCACTCGACGCTCTTCTCGTTTTCCGAAATAGGAGGGAACTAGATAAAACGAAAACTCAGAAACGAGAAGAGCGTCGAGTGCAGACCACACACCACAAGTGACGACGGCCAAGAAAAAGAAAAGAGAAGGCGACGTTTTTTCTTGGCCGTCGTCACTTCTGGTGTTTGGTCTGCACTCGACGCTCTTCTCGTTTTCCGAAATAGAGGGAAAGTGAAATTTGTTATTGCGAGGAATTTGTAACGAGCTATAGAAACGAGTGGATGAGTTTTGAAGTGAAAAATTGACAAAATGCACACTTGAACTCGAGTTGCATGAGTTACGTTACGAGTAAAATTAAAGCGACTGAAGAGTTTGGAGGAGTGTAACGTGACGGAAATGGAAACGACTCACCCTTTCACCGGGTCGTTTCCACTTTAATAATAGCGTACTCATGCTTATCGCCTGACGACGGGCTCGAAAAGATTTATTGGGGCCGGAAAGCAGGAAGAGATGGTGGCTAGAGCTGGGCACATTTATCAAAACCCAGTAGCAAAAAAAGACCTAGGATTACAGTTACCTCCACAGATGAACCAGCTGCGTTTCAAGGGCAACTGGGGGCTAAATAAGAAGAAATGAGATATGCAGAGAAGGAGTCCTTCGCTGACGACGGTACAGGTGACATCTAGAGAACAATAAGAGACTTATAGAACTTTGTCGAATTCCAAAGTAATGCACTGCTGTATGAACCGGTTCACGTTAGGAAGTACCAAGGATTCGTTGAGGAATTCACGTAACGTTGACATTTGGCAAGATGATAGAGGCCCCAAAACGGGTTTGTACTTTCCACGGCTGGCAGTCCTTCACAGTGACTGCAAATAATGGGTTGGTGCAGAGTAGCGATGTGGCAACCAAAGCATTGTATAGGAGGATATACTGTCTGTCTGTCGACCGCGCTGTGATGGTCATAGCTGTAGGGCAAAAAGTCACATTAACCCATTGCAAACCGCCGCCTACTACGTGTATCTCCACATCATTTGGCCTTTTTTTTCTCATCAATGAACAGTAACCTACCAGAAGGCGGAAGAATGACAACAAATACGTTGCTTGCCGGGTTTGAAAGATGGTGATCTTCAGAATGTATCTGCTTTGAAATTAATCACAACAAATATTACAGTAGGGGTGAAAAAGGCGTAGAGGTCAGCCACGGCTTACTACGCACACGGCCCGGGTCCACATTCTCGTTCGTGCGCCGTCAAGCTCTGTCAAAAAGAGCATCCCTCCTGGATCAGTCGATTCCTTTCAGACTGGTCTAGGTGAATAAAATTACCGGTCTACCTATCGACTAACCCATATCGCGCTAGAAAATCCCGCGTGAACAATCCAGTTGGGTGGGGACCCTCCTCGTGCCTACCCTGGGTACCATCGCGTCGGTCACCGAAACCCAGAGTCCAGCCGGAATAGACGTTGTGCGACTGTAGAACTACAGATGGCGAATCTCCCACCTCCTCACAAGGCAAACACGGGGAATCACCCCGACTAAGTAGATGGTTCCGACGCGAAATTGTGAGGTTCCGTCCCACGCTAATCAATCACTCTAATGCTTCGTCAAGAAAATTGCGCCGTGTTGAGCGCGCATTCCTATCACCCGGGTCCTGACAACCATCGAGCCCCCGTTCTATCCACGCTTTCCCATCGCACCCACGAAAGGTGCTGCGAGCAGCGTGCAACGTTGACCTGTAGAGATCAGCCGTGCTCCTCAAACCGACATGATCGTTTGCGTGTTTCATCTCTCTGACCGCCTTGGTACTACATCCGACCGACTTACTGACGGTCAACAGCCTTAACTTCACGCTTTCGGAAGCGCGCGGCTTCGGCTTTCGCTTCCACTGTCAGGTCGTTTACCACCGAGCTGAAAATATTCTCAACGAACGCTAATCAGCACCATCCCAATTCCGCGGGTCTTGCGCTTTTAACGCTTGATTAGTACAGTACCGCCTGCGCACTCGCTTCACGTCCTGTGCCTCTGTCCCCCGACCGAGCCCCTCCTGCGGGCCGCCCTCCTAATCCATGGCCCTAGAGAGGAATTTCCTTTGGTTTTTACGAGTTAGGGATAAGACAAATAGTGTCACGAGTAAATTTCTAAGGGCACTTTTTGCCATTCGTTTTCACCACCGTCTGCGACATCGCGTCAAATTTTCTGGCACAGCCATCCATCACAGAGGCACTACTTCAAAGCCGTGACCCGGGAGCAGTAGATCGTCATTTCTACTACTCTACTACCTCTCCAAGCTTAGGTTTTCAATCAGCTCGCAAAATTTTATTTAAGTGACCGCATATGTACGTTATGCACGCGAGGCTTCTCCTCGTCGCCTTCCCCACTGAAACGGCGGCTTGTTTGGTCAACCTTCACTTCTTCTCTCACTGTGCCCTTCTTCATTGCGAAGTCATCCTTCATTTCTTTCAATAGATTTATTTCATTCGATTATTATTACCCCTGCAAACTATTACTATCCATGCTGTTCATCTATGTTTATCAGTTGATTCAGCCATTTCTTTGTGCTGATGTTTACATGATGATTGCGATGAGCTCACTCGGGCACAGAAGGGGTGTACGGCAAGTGGCACGCTTACCACGCGAGCGGTCCGGGATCAAATCCTGGGTCGTGAGTCGCCCGGGCCAACCAAGCCTTCCATCCCTCCGGGTCGGTTAATTGGTACCAGACTTGTCTGGGAGGATAAAAAACACTGACTTGTAACATCGGCTGGCCCCCGCAAGTCATTGTATAGGGCCACATCGTATTCAAACGCCACTACGAATGTAAAATGGAAGTGGAATGCGTGCCGCATTCCAAAAAGGGGACTGATCATAGTTCAGGTCCGTTCTTGGTCACTGCAGGCCGTACACTGTGGAAGCACCTCAGGTTCTAATCCACACGACACTGGCACTATCAGAACTCAGACTTAAATCGGGTTACCATGTCACAAGCCGGCCTTCCATTTTATGCTCCAAGTATTCGGGAGAAGACGACCATGATAGCTGGGCCCCTTGACTGCAGATTTTCACCAAAGCATGGCACATCATTCTGAAGGAACCAGAGTCGCCGTGAGTACTCTCATGGAAGCGCACTAGCCTACCAAGGCCGTATCAGATACAAGACTGTTCTTACACTTATTAAAGAGCGGATGGTTTCACGGCATCTCTGCCTGTGAGTGTTCTACTGCTGATTTCTATGATCTAGTTTTGCTTCTATCATTTCAACGACGGCCGTGGGGCATCAGTAAGCCGTCTACATGCGTGACAAACCATATTTTTAAATGGTCCCAACCAAAATAATTAGAAACTCTGCTTAATGTCTTCTAAATTGTAGCTACTCGCTCTAATCTGTAACTATGTACTGACATTGCTATAAACTCCTTTATTCACAATTGGTTTATATACAATTATCAACCCGCGAGTCAGGTTGACCGCTGGTTATGTGCGACCGCAATTCTGGCTAATGAATTTTTCTTGTGACCATCACGCAATTCCTAAAGATACGGTAATTATATTTCAATATTTTGTTTCAGATAATTTTTTGTGTGTTTGCTATGCATTCGTTAAACTCGAATATGTTCTGTGGTGGTTCCAGTAGCAGAATTTTCAGCATGGACTGTCAGTACTGATGCAAGGTGATTGGTAACATTCCGGAATGTTAATGACCGTTTAATCTTGAACATTTATGTTCGAAATGTAAATAATTTCTGGGCGATTCTGCTTGTTTCAACTCAGTCCGTAAGCACTGCCCGACATCGTGCGGCTCCGGTCTAACTGACGGCTCACAAGGATTGATCATCAGTATTGTTGTGCTCATTGGAGTGATGCTGCATCACCCGTACTTCTACGAAACGATGTGCATGAGGCGAAGCGGTGATCACTTGACACATAGCGGGCCCTAATTATCTAACCAGAAAGGATCAGTCTGTTGCTTACCAGGAAGGTCTTTCAGGGCGTGACGAGCTTTTTGAAAACGGTCTTTTGCATGATATAGGGGCAGATGCGGGGACCACAGAACCATGTTTAATTTTTCCTCTGAATACCAGAAAAGGGGGTCCCTAGTTCGATTCCTCTTGGTGACAAATTTTTGCATTTCGAGTTGACGTTCCAAAATTCGCGCAAAATGGAGTTCTGATTGTTCTGGTTGGTTCTAACTCCATTTTGCGCGAATTTTGGCACGTCAACTCGAAATGCAAAAATTTGTTACCACGAGGAATCGAACTAGGGACCTCCTTTTCTGGTATTCAGAGGGCCGTTCAGGAAAAATTGAACATGGTTCTGTGGTTCCCGCATCTGCCCCTATATCATGCAAAAGACCGTTTTCAAAAAGCTTGTCACGCCCTGAAAGACCTTCCTGGTTAGCTCACCATTGTAGCACGATAGTCTGCCTTCCCTTAGGAGTATGATGACTTTTGCTGTTTCGCATGGGTCTTGTGGTGAAATTTTTCTCACGATTTCCGCGAAGTTGAAGGCATAGGTGAAAGCTCGTGTTGCTAAACGCTAAATTGCTAGAGGTACAGTCGCACGTGCGCGTCAGTGCAGCGATTCTGTCTGGTTCTCGGAAATTCCGCGATATTTCAATGAAACTGATCTAGCTACGGACAGCAAGTAACCGATTACAAGTTGAGTTCAGGTCAAATATACAAGGCGAAGCTCGTAAGGCCCAAAATCGTCACCGAATACATTTGGCGCATCTTGACGAAGCTGTCCAGCTAAAGGCACACTTAAGCAAAGCCATATACCATAGGCTCAGAAGTATACTGGGTATGTCCAGTGCAAGAGGTAAAGCGCAACCTTCCTAACATCGAGACGTCAGTAGGACCCTGGCGCGCAATAGACTTCCAAACAGATCTCCACCAAACACTTAAGCACGGATTAGTCAACCCAACCGTTCGATTACACCTTGTCTACGTAACCTCCCCTTCAAAAAGCGAGAAAGTGTCGGGTGCAGACCAAACACCACAACTGACGACGGCCTCCAAGTAAATCTGGTTAGAAGTTGTTCATAGTGATAGCTGATTTCTGGTAAATGATAGTTGTAATTAGTGACAATCGATAGAATACAACTGCAACAGGCTAATCATTTCATTGGCAGAAAACATTAACATTTTGTGAAGGCCGTCGTCACTTGTGGTGCATGGTCTGCACCCCGACACTTTCTCGCTTTTTGAAGGGGAGGGTAGCTAATGTTTGCAAGTGGAGGGTAGCTAACTTGATCTGCTATGCTCTCTCTTCTCGGATTCTCTACCGCTCTCCGCGCTCACATTATCTCTCATCTCCCTGCCTGGCCTTTTGAACTTCTCCGCAGCATAGAGCAAAAGGCTCGTATTTCCTGTGTATTTCAGGATTTTCTTTCCTTTTTTCTCCACTGGCGGTCCACCTCCATCCCTACTTTCACATTTGAGTGGAATCACCTCATCAATTCAATCCTGATTCTTGCCTTTAAATGGCGAATCGGGAACTTTTATTCTTAATAGTACAAAATTTGCGGAATTATTTCTAGTTAGGGAGTAATTGTATGGTGGAGCCATCAGGAATGAAATCCAAAACTGGTCCAAGGGATTCAGCTGTACTCACCACCAAGGCTGCAACCTTGAAGAAAAGGTGTTCGGGAAAAAGAGGCTTTCTGCAGGTCGTGAACGCTTACGATTACCTGAAGCAGCAGTGGCAGGTTCCCAGCAATTAACAGTTATTTATTGGCGCCCTCCACGAAATGAGGTTGAACCAGGTTCGGCAAGAATAACGACTATCTAATCGAGGTGAGGTGGGGGTAGAAGTGAGGTGGGTACATCTGACCATGAGATTGGGAATGCATCATCGACCCTGCATGCAACCCGTCCGTAGCCGATCAGAAGGTCATTTGGCTGACCGTTCTGTTAGCTTTTTCTGTCTTTATTGCATGAACTTGGGGTCAGATTACACTTGATGCCCGGCAGATGTCGAATTATAAAAAATAGCTGTTCGACAGAGAAATAGGAACCGGGTTTCCTATCAGCGTAACGTTCATGAAGTCGCTCCCTGCCTGACGATTGTTTGCTACAGAGGTAACCCCGCACCAGTCCAGGCTATTGGAGGAGCCTGACTAATAGAGAAATGACTACACTGCACTGAAAAGCGAAAAAATATGGAAAGAACTGGGATACGCCACGAATACGAACTTTCTCAGATTCGTAGCATATTCAAATTCGTTTCTCTCTATAGGCTAAGTAGAGACCTAGATTGGAGTCAGTGCCTGTTCATACTAATTTAGTGATTATAAAGCGAGCCATGAAGTTGAGTAGCACTATTTACGACCATTTATGGGGGGAGGGAGGCTAGAATGAAAAAGTGGGGGTTGATGGAGGATTAACAGTTATGAAATTAATTTTTGAACGTTACGTGATTCAAGGAGCAGGCATTGGAAGAGGGAGCGACAGCAAAGAATATTATGTGATGAGAGAGGAGAGTTAGGGACTAATGGACGCAGCACCTGCGAATGGACACGTCCCATTTCGAAAGGTCGGTGTCTAGGGTCTCCGTTTTTTGGATAACGGGTCGGTATTGCAGGTCGCTCCTTTTGGCCCGGTCATACCGGCACAACACTCGGTGTCACCTATATCCTTTCTCTTTCATATTTACACTTCATATAACATCTACCAATTGAAGCCAGAAGTGATGTTATGGCGAGTAGGCTGTACCATGTTTATAGTCAGGGTCGGTTCTTGGATGTACATCCCTCTGAAGGTTCTTAGTAGTACCAATCAAAAGATTAAAAGGATAAAGCATTTGCCGTTGATCAATCCCTTTGGGATGCGGCACGCATTCTACTTCCATTTGTACATTCGTAGTGGCGTTTTGAATGCGATGTGGCCTATACAATGACTGGCGGGGGCCAGCCGATGTTCAAGTCAGTGTTTTTTAATTCGCAGACAGTCTAGCAGTACAATTGGTGCGGCCCGGAGAAATGGAAGGCTTGCTAGTTGGCTTGGTCCGCGATCACGACCAGGATTTGTTCCGGGGACCGTTCGCGTGGTAGGCCCACTGCACTTACACGTTCGTTTAGTTATCTGTTAGTACCAAATTAACGATTTGGGATGCGGTGATGATGCACAATTATGTAGCTCAAGCACGTCGTAGCATGTATAGGCTAAGACTACCGTTCAATGCAACCAACATTGGGAATTAAGTAGACGATGCTTGGCGCATCCTAAAGGATTGGTCCGCGCAAAACGGTTAGTCGGTTTTTTGCTTGGTTAGTTTTATAGCAAGTTGTGCCCTCAAATCAATAATGCACTGGAAGACGGGAGGGAATTCCCACTTTGCAAACACTGCTATCCGGAACTGTTTATTACGCTTGAAGAACTGCTGTGGTGGAACTAAATTAGTTCATTTAGGACTGAGAAATCATTCCATCGTGGGCATTTCCGTTTATGAAAAGTGATCTGTTAAGTCTTTCTCATTGGAAAAAGTGGTTGCGGCTAGTAACGGCCAGTAGAACTGCCCAGTTAGACTAGCACAGACTACCCTGCTTTCGCAGGTATTCTGGTCAGTAGAACAAATTGATCAAAATATAAACTAGAAGCAAATCCATGTCGTCCAGTTCTAATCAACTTTGAGAAAAGACCTGTGCCAGCACGGAAGGTGGAAGGGATGGGCTCATCTCCGTGGAGAGGAAGGGTAACGGCCGCCACACTGCAACGGCTCCGGGTGCCAGCTTAAAAGGTTCGCCTAACTCTTCAGTGGACACTAGGGGTGCAAGAAACGGGGACCGTTCAGGTATAGTCAAGGACTTCAGCAAATAAGCAACTGACACAAGCAACTGACACACAGCAACTCACATATTATATATCAGGGATATAATTAACAAGAGTCTCAGCTCTAGCAGAAGGAAAGGGCTAGAAATCGCGCATAAAAAATGAGCCCGACTCTTTTCAAGGATGCCTAATTACAGTAAGTGCGGCGGACCTCAGTGGGTTGACATGAACACAGTTGATGGCAGTAAGATTAAACTATTTCAACGCAACCAAGCGAATCAAGCCTTTCTCTTTTTGTCAGCTTTGTTATGGGTTCATAAAAATCATCCTTTGATCCGTAACACCGATATTAGTTGAACGATATAATTTTCGCGCGACTGGACTTGCCATTACTAGGAGGAGAGCCGGACAGAATGAGATGGTGTTAGAAAGAGTTTAAAGGCAAACCCCGGGATCAAACTGGTTCTAAAGCGCTTCGTAGTGATAGCTTAGCTGCGGAACGACCTGAAAGTGGAGAGGAAAGCAAGAGAACTCTTTGGGAACGCTGAAATTAAGGCCTTAACCTTCAATAAGGTCGATGGTGAGACAGGGCGATCAAAGAAGACAAAATACGC
>MU890165.1:0-20473 GCA_036418205.1 Ostertagia ostertagi
CTTTGAACGTGCCCTTTATGATGTAATCGTGTTTTTCCGACTTTCTCAGGTTACATCGAATCGAATTTATTACGTAGCTGATTATTCATTTGTGTACGTCATCCTAAGAAGAATTAGAAGTGGCTGGAGAATGGCTGGTTTTCACCATTCAACTCACTTTTTGTGACTTTCATAGGTACTCTTCCTGAGTTGCAAAGAACACGGTCATCAAGAAAAATGAAGCATACCCTTTTAAAAAAAACGAGAAGAGCGTCGGGTGCAGACCATACACCACAAGTGACGACGGCCTCCACAAAATGTAATGTTTTCTGCCAATGAAATGATTAGCCTGTTGCAGTTGTATTCTATCAGTTGTCACTAATTACAACTATCATTTACCAAAAATCAGCTATCACTATGAACCACTACTAACCAGATTTACTTGGAGGCCGTCGTCACTTGTGGTGTATGGTCTGCACCCGACGCTCTTCTCGTTTTTGAAAGGGAGGGTACTTATATCTGCCCACAGATATGAGTCATGTGGTCCAGGCACAGAGATGTAGAAGCTTTTTTGCGGCTGTCTAGGCTGGTTGTACCAGTTGAGCGTCATCTTCATCAGGAACCCAATCTGTGTGATTTTTCCCACAACCTGAATTTTTGGCCAGCTGATGCGACCTACCGTAATACTTCCCCGATTCCGGCAAGGTAAAAGTGCAAAACTTTGATTCACAGCTCGGGACCGAAGCCTGGTTGATTCTGTTTACTTGGAGTTCCACAGATAATTATTCCCTTGAAAGCCACGTGAAGCATTAGTTCACGTGTGCTAGGCGGACTATGTGAGATTTAATTATACTATACTACTATATTTTATATTTTGCGTTGAAATACAGCTCATATTGGTGCTAGTCCCGTTACCTGATCCTGATTATTCTGGGAAGGTTGAACTAAATATATTCGGAAATTTCGAGAAAAAATCGAACAAATTTTTTATAAGTCAAACAAACACCTTCTAAAAACAAAGTTCAGTGTTATGTGGCGCTTTGTAGTGCTTTGGACTCCCCTTTTTATCTCTATGATCCCGAGTTTAACTTTTTTCTTATTCTGTATGCTTTGTGCTTTGAAGGCACGGTTCGTGATCAAGTGGTACTATCGCGACTTCCCGATCCAGGCCAACCATTGGCGCAGAGGCAGATGACGTCATATTCTGGGCGCGGCTCCTATTCTGATGTTTGTGGCTGTAAAGGCCCAACGGCTTACGCTGATTCAAGTTTCAGGACTAGCGCGACTGGTGGCCCGATCCAGTCCCCAACCATTTGGCGCAGAGGCAGATGACGTCATATTCTGGGCGCGGGGAGGATAGTGAACAAGGGCCTGCTTCTGCTTATGGTGGATATCTGAGGAATATTCTGCTGTAGAAATCACATAAACGACTGTAATCTTTGCAACCGAAAATTGAAAGCACAACATCAGCAAAATGTCTTTTTTGCCCCATCTCCAAATTACGTATTTATATGTGGGCTAAATACATAAATTTAGTTCCCATATGATTTCGAAGGTGAAACTCCAGTTCGGGGGGGCCACTCCATTGCTATCTTATCCGTAGTACTAGAGAGCAGTTCTTTGGGCTATCGAACACTACGGATAAGATAATAAGTGAACGACTCATTTCGAGCGTACTTTTGATAAGGACCGGTGGATGTCCTACATTCCACACTACCTGCCCACATCCCATCCACTTTTCTGCACAGGTGATCCACCCTGGAGCTCCTGCACCCTTAGCCCTTTGCGGAGGTGTCCTTTCTCCTGGTCCAGGACCGTTCCCTTGGGTCATGGCAGGCGGAAATGTGAAAACGTTTCAGGGTTTCTCACCCATTACACCAATATTTATCAGAAGTCTACTTTAAATGAGTCGATTACGTGTCGTGAGCCCTCTAATCCTTATCTTGAGTATTGGAGAAAAAATGGAGTGGCCCCCCCGAACTGGAGTTTCACCGGAATAAACCTATGGCAAGGCGTTGCCTCAAGCCTCAGAATAGGCCGATGCTCCACGGCTGGTGTTTCCCGATAGATCATCTTCAAATTCTGAGAATCTCACATGTGGATCTACCGCGAGTTTTTGTGCGAACTCAAGTTACTTTTCATAGAATAATCCTCCGCACGGAAGTTACAGTACTTATTATACAGCCAGTTGGCGCCGCTCGCGTTGCGCGCACAGCAGAGTTCTGCGACGATATAGAATGGTGCGGCGTGAATTTTCGAATTGGCCCAATACACTTCGAATATTTGACTTTCAAGCTGAATTCTATCCGATTGCCCCATGCTTCATCCACCGATGGCTTTTGAGCTTCCCTCCTTCCTCCACCAATTGTCCGTAATCGTCAACCAATTGTCCGTTTTTCCCGGCCTCGGACTGCCTCCGGACCGATTTATGAACCTCGTGGTAAACTCCGCCTATTTCTTTGCATGTCCCACCTATCTTTTTCTTCCTCGCCAACCTCTTCCCACTTTTTACCCGATCTCTGAACTATCTCTGAGCCGATTTATAATTTTGGCGGCGAATCCTGCTTTTTTGGTGTATCCTCCGCACACCATTAGAAATTCACTTCCTTTCCTTCGCTCACTTCTCCTCCCGGTTCTCCAGGCACTTCCTTGCCAGCTGAGTCACAAAGTTTTGTGGAGAACTCTGCCCACCTTGGAAATGCTTCCGCCCACCAACAGCAGTTGGGCTCCACTCCTTCACCCACCTCTATCCACCTTTTTCCCGGTCTCCTGGGACTTGTTGGAACCGAGTTATGAATTTCCTTCGCAAACTCCGCCCGCTTTGGTGTACGCTCTACCCACCAATAGCATCTGTCCTCCTGTGCGTTGTCGGACTCTTCCCACACTTTTCCCGGTCTCCTGGACGTCTTCGGGAACAAAAATTATAAGTTCAGATGCGAAACGTCCGCCCACGTCGGTGTGCGCCCAATAGCAGTTGACCACCTCTCCTTCTGTTGACGAACCAAGTTACCTTTTTCCCGGTCTCCAGGGCTTCTTGGAACCGAGTTATGAATTTTAATGGATAACTCCGCCCACTTTGGTCATGCCCGCCCACCGATGACAGTTGGCCCACTCCTCCACCCACCTCTATCCACCTTTTTCCGGCTCACTAAGACTTCTCCGGCCCGAATTATGAGGACTTGTAGAAAACGCTGTACACTTCAGAGCGCGCTCCGCCCATTGTGGGCGGACCCCGCCAACGTCATGTATGCTGGAAGCACCTTAGACATTGCTCCCTTACACCAAATTGTTTTCTGCTCTGTAGGCTTTCTCCCAACCGAGTTATGAAATTTTTCATGAGGCACTGCTTTTTCGGAAAACACCCCTAACACCGCTGGCTAAGAAAACGCAGGGAAATTATTGACTTTCGGACGGAGAGTTCTACCGGTAACCACCTTTATTAGTGCTTTGGGAACCTCGTGCATCCGATGGAATAACCATCTCGCTTCTTCTCTTCCAGAGCGTCCCTCCAAGGAAAACAATCTATTTCTAACTACCACAAAGTCAAAATTGTTCTCGCGTTTCTTCGCATCAGAATTCAAGGAAACACTACAAAAGATAGATGTTGAATAATTATGCTATGTATTACACTGGAAAAATAAAGAATGAAACAAAGAAGTAATTAATAATAATAAAATAAAAATTCGGACAGCCTGTCTATTAGGATTTATGGGCCGACCTAACAAAAATGGCAACTGGATGATCTTTGCCTGCCTTAAAAATATAGAAGGCAAAGTTCCTTTTCGGGCCACTACTGGATGACCGGCCAGCCGTGTATGAGCGGATATGCTGCGCAACAGTCTTACAAGAAATGTCAGTTGGTCGTCCGGCCATGGTTGTAATGAAGTGTCTAGTCTCGATGCACGCGGGCTGTACGACTCTGAGGCTCAAACTCCGTTGTTTCAGTCTGCCAACACGATTTCCTGAACGAAAGAGTTATTGAGTATCTTCTCACTGTGGCTATCTCACTTTGGCGACCTCTACATCCTATCCCACTTGGCACACATAAGAAGAGCCGCAGAGCACTTGCGAAGGGAGTCTGGTGGTCTAGTGGATAGTGCTCTTGCTTCATAGGAATGAGATGAATGTTCAAGATTCCTGACCACCACAACCTTTTCCATTTTTTCAAGGCTGTTCATACGAGCCCAGAAAGCGCTTGGTATTTTGGTTTGTCGTCCTGTTCGTCCGTTCTGTTTTTAAGCGAGCCAAGTGGGATAGGGGGATGTAGGGGATGTAGAGGGTGCCACAGTGAGATAGCCACAGTGAGAAGAATCCCTCATAACTTCGTTCAGAGAATCGTTCGGCAAAAACCGAAAACGGATTTGAGCTCAGCGTCGCAAGACGCGTGCATCGGGACTACACCTCATTACAAATGGCCGGACCGACCAACTGACCATTCCTTGTTAGGCATTCTGAAGTGGACTCTCGAACCCGTTGACGTTGATAATATCAGGAGCAGATTCCTGTCTTCACCACTATTCGTAATGTAGTAGATTTAGGTAGAGAGATACAGGTGGATAATTTTCGAACGCCCCCCCCCCCCCCCCAACATCTGGCAGCACTCAACTGGCAAGAATTTGCGCGAATATTGTCGTACACGGGGTCTTGTAGAAATGTTCGATCTTGCTGTAGTAGTTTGTCCCGAATCCTATCCTGGCTAAAGGAAACCCTTAAAGGCAAAAGTCAGGCTCGTGTTTGGGCATTATGGCGCCTGAAATTGAGTGTAGAGATGGGAGGTGGAACGACAGTGAAGAAAAAACGCAAAGAAACCGTCGACAATTAAAGGAATCTTGCGCGGAAAATTCTTGCACTCTTTCCTAACATGAATATGTCAGTTGTGATCACTGGAAATAGCACACAAAGTTTCACGCATGAAGATTCGGTTTCTGAAGAGAAACAAACGTACAAAAACTACACGTTATGGACCATCGAAGGACCAGGAGGCAGAGCCAGGCGAGGCATGGAAAGAAGACGGCGTTTGGCCGGCTACGTACCAGGCGACGCAATGAGAGAATCGGGTTAAAGCGCGCGATTTCGGAGAGTGGAGACAAATCGATCGATGGAATAGGATGGAGTAGAAGTGTAAGATGTGAATGCAACGAAGCAGAAGGCCAGAAAGAGCTTCTAGTGAATGCACTCCAAGAACCAAGTTTGAGCATCCCCGTCGCCAGCATTCGTGAAAGACGTCCGTGGGCAATTCGAACGCGTAGCAGCCTTTTCGAGTTTTCGAATTTCTAATCAAAACGAAAGCAATACTTCAGTTCTTTTCACTATTATCGTGGATAATGAGTCTCAAGCCAGTGATTTATGGCTACAAAATAGAATCATGATTTTCCGCGAAAACACCGTTAAATCGAAACCCCTTCCTTTCCAGCAGTGAAGGAGGCTTGCTCGGGGGAGAGCCACGTCCAAACGAGTTTTCCGGATATGCCAGCCGTTTCCATCGGTTGATACGGCAATCAACCTAGCTGATCTCACACGTTAGGCCAGCCACGCACCACATCCCGCGGTGGGCGGGACCAGCTGATGTAACGAAACCCATCGCTGTAAGTAGTAGGCCAGAAACCTTGACGGCGCGCAATCTCGAGTCAGGAGTGTGGCATCACCCCTCTGAGCGCATTCCTGGAAATTTTAGTGATGGAAAGGCCTTCTATGGTCACCTAATCCTGACTCGTGGCTTTAACGCAATCAATCAATATAAATCTTGCTGTTCTATTTTATGCATAGTGGAATAAAAGCTAAGTGTCCTGACATTCCACAGATCGACCTTCTCGGAATCCGGATTCGATTATGTTTGACATACTGAACTTTGGCTTGTTAGAAATGTGGGTTTTAACTAGACTAACTCAACTGTGTTTAGATTCTTATCAAGGGCGCTTTTGCAAGATACGAGGGCATGGTTGTGGCCATGCATTTAAAACCGTGTAAAACATGCCATTCTCGTAAAAAAAGGAAACTAACGATAAGCTTCAAGTGGGGAGAAGAGACTCCAGAGTGCACCATCCATTTTCATTCTTCCCGAAACTCTTGCCCCTCCTATGCTTAGTTCTGGAGTACGCCCCCGTATATTGCGATAGCGCCGAAATAGAATTTTTGTTTGGCAACTCTTTCTCACTTTACTTCTTTACCTGACAGCTGGGCTTTAGCAGTTTGTTCATTAATGAACTCTGGTAAGCTCAGGTAAACTCCAGCGTCCATTCTTACCAGGAAGGTCTTTCAGGGCGTGACGAGCTTTTTGAAAACGGTCTTTTGCATGATATAGGGGCAGATGCGGGGACCACAGAACCATGTTTAATTTTTCCTGAACGGCCCTCTGAATACCAGAAAAGGGGGTCCCTAGTTCGATTCCTCTTGGTGACAAATTTTTGCATTTCGAGTTGACGTTCCAAAATTCGCGCAAAATGGAGTTCTGATTGTTCTGGTTGGTTCTAACTCCATTTTGCGCGAATTTTGGCACGTCAACTCGAAATGCAAAAATTTGTTACCACGAGGAATCGAACTAGGGACCTCCTTTTCTGGTATTCAGAGGGCCGTTCAGGAAAAATTGAACATGGTTCTGTGGTTCCCGCATCTGCCCCTATATCATGCAAAAGACCGTTTTCAAAAAGCTCGTCACGCCCTGAAAGACCTTCCTGGTTAGAGAGAAGGAGCTGCCTGACAAACAGCTTTCAGTAGTCATAAATATATGAGAGAAGTCATTTCCCCTTGTTCAAATCTAGGTCTGATTTGTGGCGTATCTGCCTGCCACTACGCCGCTAATCTCGTCCATGTCAAGTAAAGCATTTCCAATGCACTAATTTGACCGATACGATGAGACGTTGGACAAATCTAGATGCCATCTTGCGACAGGCGGCGGTCATTTGCATAATTTTCTTGGACGAAATGGATCCCATCGGACAGTGGGCTGGCTACTCCCTCGATGGCGATCTTTGTTGCCGAATGAGGAGGTGTTCCTGGACGTGAGTTGTAGTAGCAGGGAATGAAGTGAGCCTCAAGTCGCGGAGTCAAAACGCCTAGAAATCATTGTTTGTGCTTCCGTGGAACCGGTAAGGCCTCTATTCGCACCTGCAACATGCAAGGATAGCCGTATGGTTTGGCTCAGTTCCATGAACTTGAAGGCAAGGTTCGGGATAAAAGGAGGCAACTTGGTGTTAAGATATCAGTATTGGATGCTACGTGAGTTAAATGTGAAGAAAAAAGTCGCTAATACTGCCAAAGAAGCCCGAATTAGTAACCTTCTCTTAGTTAGCTGCACAAATCAGGGCTGACAGAGGAACTTACCTTGATGGGTTTTCAGCAGCTGCTGGTGCTATGCCATCAATACACCATTAAAACCACCATAAATCCTTACCACAGAAGTGATTGTTGCTAGTTTTCTCTAGACGATACGCTCTCAATAGGGGTCTTAGCATAGGCCTTAATTATGAACTTCGCCCTTGAGACTCACTAAATATTCTCCTACCACCTTCCAAATAACAACTCAATATTGAAACTTTCTCAAGTGGTTGTTTGGGAGTCACATCGGATTCACCTGACGCACTAAGGATTCCTTCGGTGATCACTTTGCTCCAACGGTCATCACAAAACCGCACAACGTCTTCGGTCCACGTGATCTTCGATCTCTCAACGAGGAGAGAATGCGTCGAGCAAATTCGCCAACTGTACTCAGCATCGTTCCTATAGGAGTTGAATGACACGCACGTCGGATTGGCCTCGCGTAGGTCAGGGCGGCGCCCGGAAATGACCTTTCTTGGCATCCGCGCGCGATGAGGCGAACGGTGCGATGCTTGTCCATTTTTGGATTGCTATCCGGAGAGCCAAGGTAGCCTCATTGGTCGCATAACCATACGACTATCACCCCGAAAAGCGCGTCAATGCGTCGCGCATTGTACGTGACTGCGGCAGGAACATCGTAATACTGCGGCAGGAGCGTCGTAATTTACGCTCAGTTCGGGTGCTCACTGTGTCCAAACGGCTTATGCCAGGGGGGGGGGGGGGTGGAGGGAAGTGGGGGAGCAAGTGGTGTGACAGCACGCTGCCAGCGAAAGTAGGTGTCCGGTTTGCCCCCTTCATAAGGATAGGAACAGCTACGAAACCGAACAGTTGGAAGTCATATGCTAGCACTTTTGAAAAAAAAAGCGAACTGTTCCTACAGCTTGAACTTTCGGATGTATTGTATTATAACTGCGGAACCAGTATCACTCGCGACGACGACCTCGATACAAATCAACGTAATGTGCGCTTTTAGGGGTACTTGATGCTGCGTGATGCTATGTGTCATTCATTTTTCAATCATGACAGGCTCCTCCGCGAGAAAATATGCGCACGTTCGCTCAAGCAGAAGTTGTAACGTGTTAAGCACTGATCGATTGGGTTAGGAGTTGCTATGCACGCGACTGTCAGTCAAAAACGCTGTCAAGGTTTTCAAGCGATGTCATGAGGCCGGCCGAGAATTGAAGCGCGGTCGAACGATACGGGCGGGCAAAGATTGATGCGCCTCCTATCTGGGAAATGTGTGAACTTGTTCATCTCCATGATCTTCATAGAGGAGAGGAATCATCATTGGCCTACACATACCGATCAGGACGTACCGATCAACAAGTCTCCACTGTCGCGTCGCGTTTATTCTTTAGTCGCAGACTCTGACATGAACCTAAGCTACGCATTTGGATTTCAGTCAGGGATGTAATCTTTCAAAACAGTATTAAACTGATGCATCTTCAAAGTGGCTGTTGTTAGTTCCTTTATTCTTGCGAAGGATTGGTTGGAACTCCCTATCTAGGTTAGGAGTGTTCAGTTGGCTAGGCTCCGTTTAATCCTAATTGAAGTATAAGCGCGTTTCAGTGCCTTTGTCCAGCGAGAGGCAATCGTTCGCGGAGAGTCTTTCGCAAGAGTGAAGAAACTGGCAAAAGCCACTCTGTAGCCGCATTATTTATTTCATTTATTTATTTATTTTATTTATTTATGCAATCAATGGTGCGCTAAAGCGGGACAGAAGAGTGGTGTTAGTTCAGTGCGAAAGTATTTACGAATAAAAATAAACAGACAACAGCTAAACTTCTATAATGAACAAAGAAAAAGGAAAATAAAAACGAATTGTGCCCCTAGCTTCACAGGCCTGGTGGATACAAAAAATTGACCCTAGAAAGTTAGCGCAGAACTATTAGCTACCATTATTGTGTATGAGGGGCTGAGTAGGCAGTGACTACCTACAAATCGTTAGAATTGAAAATGAATGACGGCCATCAGTCCAATAAGGTTTCAAAAAACTACAACTCTGACTGAAATCTAAATGCGTAACTTCCATGCGGCACAAAAGCTCCGAGGTCACTCGCACTCATTCCACCTGTCGTCAAGGAAGTGCCTCCTGTTGCCCCTAGCTCATGACCTTTGTAGAATAGATTTTGACGATTTCTGCTCTGTTTTAGAACTGTTCGTACCTGCACTTTCGTCCAGACTAAACGTTTCATAGTCGTCGGCTAAAAATAAAGAAAGTGCTGTGTGGGCGAAGAGAATCCGTTTTTCTCCATGACAACGCAATCTTCGCTGCAGCCGCTAATTTTTCGCCAATGTCAAAGCTTTAGAAAAAAATGTTGCCCTTGACTACACTTCTAAATAATGTACAGGAAGCTTATTTCCTAGCTACGTGGCAGAGAGGAGGTGGTAGTCTCAGAAAACAAAGAAAAAAAGGAAATATTGAGAAAAGATGCAGTGTTTCTCCCCGTTCCCCATAAGCTCTGCAGTGCACTCGATTTCCATTCAGAGCCTTCAGTGGTGATGTTGAGTAGATATCCAGGACATTAAAACACCCTATCGTATGTGTGGATCAACATCTTTTTTAGCCTTTCTTTCAAAATCATCACTGCCCCTTCATCAAATCATTAGCAGCGATGGAAATACAACCGTCTGGGAGTTGTAGAGGAACAGCTTCGGAATATAAAAAATCACCAAATTTCGAACACAACGAGCCTGATCTCTGTGAAAATCTGACGCGCATGCGCGTCATTGTATTACCAGCATGATAACATAGCCAGATAAATTGCAGGATTCGGCCATTATCAAAGTGTCTTCTTTGAAGACAGAATACGATGAAAGCTTAGCGTTACTTGATATAAGGGATTACGGGTGGTCAGTGGAGCAGGGATGAAGAAGAAACCATTTGAAACGGCCCGGAACCCGAGAAATGAAACCCCTCCCTTGCCCGTTGATTTGCGCATTGATGCGACTCTCATCGCTGTGCCCTCTTCAACACTACGCTCTCTCTGCTATCTAATCACTCGCACGTATAGACCTGCGGCGAGTGATTAGACAGTCGGTGGGCGTACCCCGCCAACCACGCCAAGAGTGAGCCATGCAAGATCGCCGAGAGCAAAGGGCTAGGACAATTATTTCGCTGCCAATTTCACGTTGGTCTGCACCCTTAGGAGGTCCGCCCGCTCCCAATATGCGGTTCCCTTCTTTGACCTTGCGTCGCTTTATTGTGAATTCCCCTTCAACTTTGACAACTTTCATGAAAAAATCGCAAACAAATTGACACCATAAGCCATTTCAGCGGAAATTTGTCACTACATTGACGCTAGTCTTTTGAATTGGACGGGATTAGAAGAGCTAGGCGATGTTCTCCGGCGTGCTTTGGTATCACCTTAGTGGGTGATCTATGTTGAGGCATTCACCCTCCCAATTCTGAGCATACGCTCAGCGTTCTCCAATGTTAGCCGGGATATGAATAGCAAAGACACAGCCAAGCGAAGCCATAGCTAAGCTTCAGATGATGCCTTCAATATCGCGCATAATACGTTGTGTTTGTGGTATTTATGGTTCCGATGGCTTCTTGTATGAGCTCTTTACAATTCGCTGACGTCAAACTGGAAATTCACGGAAGTCCGAGTACAAGGATAACTTCGAATACTGCACCATTTTGGATGGCCATGTTGTACTGTCAATAATTGCGCTTCTATACTGTGGTAGAAAGTCTTATTCTAACCAGTCTGTCCCCGGTATGCCCATGTTGTCGACTTCCGTTCAAGCAAGCGCGGTAACTAATTGAAAGATTGTATTTGGCTTTCGCCGTGGTTGATAGTTTCACAGGAGTGCTGGGTCATGCCCAAAACTTTTCGCCCGGGACGAACTCGAATCCGCATACGTGAGGGTCCGATTCCAGTCTCAGTTCTGCCCATGAGAAAGCTCTCTTCCCGGCGACCACCACAGGAATGAATGCATGATATCTATACGCATATATAAATCGACAGAATACAATAGATCCATGGCGCAGAATAGCGCGGCAAAGAGGCGACCGAAATAAGCGTCTTGGGGGGGGGGGGAATTACGGTCGTCACCAATAGTGTGTCGGCACGGGAGTTCTGCAGAATCGGAATAGAGTGATCTAGCCACATGACATCACAAAGATTCTGAAGTCTTGTAAAGTCGCGAGAACGTTATGCGCACGGGATCTCCTAGTTTTTTGTACGGCTACGTCTCCTGTATTCAACAGTGGTCATCTGATAGATCCATATGTTGCTGCTAACTTTCACCTCCTCCACCATTCTGGAATACCAACCCTTACTCTACCATGCTGGGTAGGCTCGATTCACCTTTATAAAATCTGATTGTAGAAGATTAGAGTGCGAGCCAGCGCTTTGAATTGCTGCCTATCTACGATTTGGGAAGGGCGAGAAGGGTAGGAAGTAAATAGAAGACAGAAGCATTCAGACTGCAGACGTAACTTCTCGGTCACGTAATGTTGGAAATCTTTCCGCGAAAACTAGCAAAACTAGCTGAGTTTCCTGGTTTTTGCTCCGATTAGCTCTGTAGTTGCTTCAGCCTTCAATATTCATCCGGAAAGTTGATTGATCGGACAACGATTTTCGAAACGTTGGCCATGGTTTCTTGGTCACGTTATTGTAGGACTCCTTTGCTCTTCGACTCCGATGAATGTCGTAGAATTTTGAGGAGATTCTAGGAAGACATAATGTAAAAAGTCTACACGTGTGAAGTCCAATCTAGTAATGAAGTCGATTCTGGAAAATTCTCGTTGAGCTGATTATGCATTTCTGTGCGAGAGAAAGCTTAAGGAGAGTTTTTGGAGCTTTGTCCAAAATTACCTCGCTTCGCTTCTCCTTTGATTTAACTACGGAGTCCTAATTTTATTGAGATAGCGCATTCATTATCCAAGTGCCTAGATGCGCCAAGAATTTTGTCTCCCTACAAAATTATGTGGGCTTTCGAAACGATCGCGGTCCTTAGATAAACACGAAAACATGCATGAAAAAGACAGTGGTATGAACTTTGATGGAAGGTGGCGTAAGACGAATGTGCGCTAAAAATTCATGCTTTTTTTTTCTTCGGAAATCCTAACTAAGGGACAATGCAACAAGGGAGCAGAGTCAGCGCAGTGACCGGCACTCTTCGTCCAATGCTTTGTAGAGAAGCCGATTATGCAATGCAAGACCACTGTGCTCGTTATCATTCATTTCAACATTTATATCAGTAAGACGAGCATTTTCCTATGAGTTTTTGAGACTTTCCATTGCTCGTAGCCTCGTTATGGATTCCAGCTCATCATAACGGCTGGATGCGCCACATTGCTGTTGCGCGATTTACAGAATCGATCCTCACTTAAGCCAGTTGAGCCTTTTTTTTTCAAAATTTTTTTTTTTTTTTTTTTCCGTCTGTTGATGCGCGATAGAATAGTTTCATATCTTCGTGGGCCCCCATAGCAAAAATATCACCATATAGCACACAAGATCGACGATCCTGTATCATCTTGGCTTGTAGCTTTAAAAGGCAAACTTAAAGAATTATATGTATGTATACAGGGGTGGCCAAAAAAAAGACACTTTGCCCATGGCGCACATCATCGAACTTTTCGTCGCACAGGATGCCGATGTTAATGAAAGTTTTACGGCAGAATATTCCTTAGGTGTCCCCCCATAAGCAGAAGCAGGCCCTCCTTCACTGCCCCACCGTCTTCAGAATATGACGTCATCTGCCGTCACCGTCGAGCTCAACGAGGCTTACCGTAATCGCTCCGGCCTGAAGCTGCTACATAATTTCTTCAATCGGTTAACTGGTGAATAGCTTCCAGAGACACTAGCTGTGACTGTGCAAGACCGCTTTTGACCAGCGTTTCAGGGACGTCGTAATGGTCTATGGTACCTCGACGACCTCGTTGAGCTCGTACCGTGAACCATGTTTCCGTGGGAAAATCTTCTGATGTCGTCGGTGTAGAAGGCTGTCATGTAACCTTTGATAGACTTGAATGTGCTCTTTAATATGCAATTGGGCTCATTTGATTTGGTTTCGCAGTTCGAGATTAATTGCGTTTTGAATGTGGAGAGAAGTGACTCTTTTTTTTGCCCCCCCCCCCCTGTAGTTCATAGCACTGGAGGCATAGACGCAATCAAACATGTCTACGATTCCGTTGGTGAAGCCGAACACGTGGCGCATTCTTAATGGATCGGTTAATATCGTGCCCTTCATCATTTTCTAACCCAATCTACATATGACACAGCAGTTATTCTCCAGTAGATCCTGTAAAGGTAGTTTTGGGCTCATCATGGTGAGGAGCACTGGAGCAAGCTTACCAAGAAGCCTTCAAGTCGTGCCCCTCTTTTGCACCTATTTGATATCAGTTTTTGGCGAACACCTACTCATATGCCGGCTCAATGATGGGTCTGATGGCAACATGGCATTCATTATTAGCCGTGGGCCCTATTTTGAAGTCGTAAGTGTCAATTGAAAATGCAGAACTTTATCACCACGCAGATCAAACCATAAACCGATTTTCCGTCTTATTCGGCGTTCAGGGGGCCTTTTAGGAAAATAGCATATAGTTCCATGTCCCATTTACGTGTCCCTATATCACGAAAACTACCGTTTTGAAAGAGCTGGGCACGACTTGAAAGACTACCTGGTTAGTAGCCCGGAAGCGTCGCTCCCTGGTCGGTCCCTTTTATTCTATTGGTCGAGCAGGCTTGGTAGCTATTCGCCATTTGGATGCGGAAAAGCACGTGATGGGAAATCGGGAAATTCTAAACGTGCCAATTTTATATCAGTAATGTGAACTAAATGGATCCTGCTAGACCCATACATTTTTTGAGGTAAAACGACCCACTTCCAGCAATGGGCCCACGCCCTGCTGCAATTTTCTGTAGAATGTTCTCAATTTTCCCTAATGTAAACATCGTAGAGCATTTGGAAATGCCAATGCAGGGTGGTCCGGGGGCGGGCCTTTGTTAGGGAATGCGTTCTTGAACAAAAGGTTGAACTGCCAACGAGTGTGACCCTGGGGTGATTGCGAGATAACGTGGAGCATGGGAGCTGGACTGAGGTGCAGCAAGGTTACTGTAGCGAATATTATCGATTAGCGCGTGAGTTTTGGAACCCGCGTCAGCACTTCTGTTATTCATGATTGCTTAAGTCCTCTCCGGTAATGTGTCCTATTGATACCTCAATACGAAGTGTCATAATCAAGTCAACGCCTTCATTTCCTCTTCCATCCGCTACCTCCACTCCCCTGTGTTATTGACCGCGAAGCCATTCCGGATATTGCGGATCGAGGATTTCATAGATGAAGCCGAACGCTATCATAATTACCACAGAAGGCAGCAGGTGTTGATCGGACAGCGCCACTGGCGTTGCCGTCGCTGGCCCGCCCCCTCGGCCCCGCCCACGACTTAGCCCGCCAACGGGTTGGGAATCGTTAGGCAAGGCGGAGTGGACGTCATCCCGGATGTCTCTATCACGTACCGTCATGCATAAGTTACAATTTGCACGTGGTATCGGACAACGTGAAATGATTCGCGCCAACACACTGCCGAGCATCACACGAGCCAAGGTCAGAATCCCAAACTCTGTTCGTTGTTGGCTGGTGACCGACTTCTGAGACACCTTTTTTTTCTCACTTACATCGTTTTCTAATAGGTCAAATATCGCTGGGGTCGGTATTCAGGTAGTCTGTAAGAGTAAAAATGTCTGCTGCTATATTTCAAATGCACCATATTATTCTGATAATTCAAACGTTCAGGTTTTCTAAAATGCTTGCTTACTTTTCGATTTTTGTTTATTTATTTGCTTCGTTTTTATAATTAATTTCGATGTGGGAAGCTTTATTTTGAAAAGGATCTTTTCTAGCCGCAATTCCATCTATTTTCTAGGAATGTTCTTCGATCAGGTGTTCTGAGAGTCAAAAAAGTGTATAGTTATCTATTGAAAGTGCCTAATTACCTATTGAGCCTACCTTTCTGAGTAAAAAGAAAAGTCTGCGTGAGTTTCAGTCGGCGAAGGTTATCGAGTTAGAATTCGCGTTTTATCAGTTGAACACGAATAGGTGATTCTATTGAGTCGGCACTGCAATTTCCTCGGTAACTAATTCTTAGTAGTGGGAAAAAAGGCAGTCGATTACATGATGCATGTTTCTGAAAAAAAAATCAGATAATACTATAAATAATCAAAAATTTCATAAGTTCTACTCATCTCCCCAGTCAACTCTAAAAATTTTGACTTGTTTTTGTTGTTGAAAATTGATTGAAAAGCTGAGTTGGAATGAAATGGTGCCCCGGTAGCGTAACTGGTAGCGCACTTGCCCGGAAAGCGAGAGGTGCGGGTTCTAGTCCCGCCTGGGGCGAAAGTTTTGTTCACAACCCAGCATTCTTGTGAAACATTCTAAAATTATTTTAGCAAACATTATACCCATGAAGGTATATAAGCGCGGATAAACGTTCTGGCGAATGATCGTTTCCTCTTAAGAACGCTCAACCCTTGTTTCTGTTCAGAGTTGTGATGGCGTTTGAATGCGATTTGCCCTGTCCAATGCCTTGAAGGGCCAGTGGCTGGTACAGATCTGTGTTTTCATCCTAGAGCGAAGCACTCTGAAATGATAGAAACCTTGGTTGACTTCAGCGAGATTTGACTCGAGATCCGGCATTCTTTTCGATTTTTCATTGAAATCAAAAAATATCATTGATTAATGCGTCTCTTTTACTGCAGCCTCTCCAATTTTACGCTACTCTTTGGAAGCTTACAATCCCACCCCCCACCCGCCACCGCTTCGCTATTAGTTAAGTCTGAAACTCAAAGACAAATTGAAGACCAATCATCCGAAGGGGCCAGATAAGCTGAGGACAGTTTCTCAGAACGTGACACTATCGGTATCGTATAGCTTTTTAGAATTTGACACAAGGCCGTCAGGCCTTCGATTCTCGGCACGAAGGCGCAAGCGATAAAGATCACAAGATCAAACTTTCATGTTAAGACTAACTGAAAGCCGATTTCACACACTCATTGACTGAAAATCTATCAGAAACCACCTCCTTCATCACTTGTTGGAGCATTTCTGTACGCTTCGACTCGGAATCAGATCGATTCACATTTATTTTCTATAAGAATGCTATGTCGTGGAATTTTTGGAGAAAATGCTGAGAATAATTCGGAATTAACATGATTCGGAATATCTTAGGGGTTATTTCATAAATTTTGCACTTGTACCCCATCCTTGCCTCTACCTCTCTCCTATGGCTTCAGTATTCATAATTTTGTCCAAGGGATTCTTGAAAAATTGAAGGTGACATGGCGCATTCTTAAATACATTGTCAACGGCCTTTAATTCTTCCACAGTGACGAATAAAGGCATTGGCGTTGGAGAGATTAATTTTCCTAAAGCGTTCAATGTCGTCAAGGTGTAATCCCGTAAGGGCGATCCAGTCACGATGCCGTCAGCGTCAGCACAAGAAGATTTGCTGACGAACATAGAGTTTCTAAAAGAATCACAACTAGTCATCAGTTTAGCAAATGAAAATAGAATTCAAAGATTTTCTAGAGTCATGGGTTCCCACTCAGAATCGCGGGAGAGAAATTGATGGCAAACGATGCCAATGACTGTGCTTACGCGCAGTTCGACGATCAAATTCCGGATCGAGTCCTGATCGGAACAGGCAGGCCTTCCGTCCCTTGGGGATCACACGAGCATTCAATGGCTCCTGCTACCCATTGTATATACCGAATCGCATTCAAGTGCCACTGTGATCCTAAATGGAAAATGATTGTCTGGTCTCACTTGCAGGTGTTTGGCCAAGGCCGAATGCCTTATCCATTTATCCTTTTACCTACAAGAAATTGCACACGTCACCTAATTCATATGAGCGTATAGATTAATCGAATTTATACTATGTCTGATTTACTTACTCACTGCTTGGTGCCCCTATTCCGGTTTCCGATTTTCGACGTCAGTTCACGGAATGACTGGTTGCGTTAGCTTGAGTCCTTGAAGCTTTGTTGAGAGCGTCTTCTTTCGAACACATCATATTCTCGAATATGGCTTCTGATTATCGGTAAATGCTACTGATGTTGGCTTCCGTTCTCGAAGAAGGGAAATCGCTAATCTCCGGGATGGCGAGTGTAGTTGCTCGGAATTCAACTCTGGGCGCTTTTTCCCCTATTTAGGCTCTCCAATTTAACTAGTTAGTCATAATCATAGAAGCCGAAAATATCCCAAATATTTTTTTTTCCATTTTTGGCGAAGGATTGTAAAAAGATCTGATAATGGATGGAAGCTGGACCAACGCCTGGTACTGGGTTTTCGGTTTGTGGCAGCGTAGCCCGACTTCATCGTTTTTGGTATAAATGGTTACAAATATCTGTAAAATTTCCACCATTTTTTTGCATCAAATAAGTCAACGTCAACGAAAACCTGTGCTTTAATTTGCAGACTTCTGCATTTGTCCGTAGAATCAATATCTGTTGGAGATCTATCCTGAGAAATGTGGCTGAGGGTGGCTACAATTCGCACAGCTCGACTTGGTTTTTGTAGTATACATTTTCTACGAAAATGGCATGAAATTCTATGGATTCTGTTCTTTCTTTGAAATCCCTTTCTCCGCTTCCATTTCCTACGGATTCAATGAGTTGTTAGGTCGTTCCTTTTTAGCATTTTGAGCAATAGTGATCTGTGGGCTACGGACTCTGTTCGATGCGATCTTCATACTGTTTTTTCAATGAGCCATGCATTCTATTCTGCATTCAAGATTCGGAGAGACATTTGCAATGCAGCGTAGACTTGAAAACCTGTGAGGGCCAGATGATGTAACTGGAACATTGATGTTATGCTCCTAAACGATGTTGGTGTCAGTGAACCCACCCGAAGGGGGTTCAGTCTACTGTTGGCATGAGGGTGCTTCAATAAAAAGTTGACCTCTGCGCCCTGCCCATTTTAGGTGGCGCCAAGTGTCGCTGCATAAACTGTCACTGAAATGCGAATAGCTTTAGGCCGATGTCAGACTTTGCGCGCGATTCGCTAGCGTCTGCGGTCGCGTCGCGGCCAGTGAATCACTCAATTGGCTGGTACCGCAACGCGACCGCGGACGCTAGCGAATCGCGCGATTCGCAAAGTCTGACATCGGCCTTAAGAACGTCCTCCGTCAATGATCAGCCTTCCTCCTGCAGTAAAACTTTTCTACTCTGCCCGCATCCCAGCAAAATATCTACTATCCCTGGCTCATCTGTTTGCAGGAATGATTGGCAAAGTTGTCTGATCAACCAACTCTTATCAACCTCCAGCTCGGCTTGTCACTATTTTTATCCTAAGCATTCCTTTGTTGTAACCAAGTCCCTGGCAATCTTATTGTTGCGATTTTGACAGAGATTTTCGTTTTCTCTCATGAATATCAATGGAAATTGTGCGTTTGGGAGAAAAAGCAGAGCTCCCTTGATGTGTTGGTATGCCCTTTTGGGCGTCATTTTTCGTAACTTCATTCCGTCTACTGACCATTCATCGAGGTGCCCATCTCATTCATCGAGGTGCCCATCTCATTTCGGCTCAGTGCGGTTTTTTCTGCAGTGGTCCTTGGCAATCGGGCTGGTGCTTCTCCGCCAATATTACCGATTCATTCCACGTTCAAGCAGTGTGAAGCGGTGTAAAATGACAAGAGGGAGAAAGCGCTTTCTCCAGTCGATCAGTAATATTGCTAATTATTGGGCTACCTGATCTTTTGACGTTAAATGAGAGCACTAGATGCAGCACTATGGAATCGAAATTACCCCGAGCTCTAATGCCTTTCAGAGAATTTCCATGGTCGCAAAGATTCCAGACACATGAGAACGGCTTCCCAATCATCATCCTCCGTCGTCGATTTTCCCTTCAATTTTTAATTGCCTTTCACAAAAAGCTAATTTCCTTCCCTAGAACACGTTGTTCGCTGTCACACACCACATGAGAGCGGAAATATGCGAAAAAAAAACGTAATATTCCCATGTAAGGATACACCGCCATCATTTTTCGTCCTAGCGCTAGAGCTGATTGGATGAGGTTCGACCGTGCTGAAACAAAGGGGCAGCTGGCCCAAACGTCGAAGATTTTCTTAGGCCGCAATGATTTTAGCGCAACAATTAACAGTGTTCTAGGAATCCTAGTCGATTTCTGAAGCTAGGAAAGCAAAACCACCTGGTTTAAGTGGAAGGAAGGATGACTTCCGAATGAGCAGTATAGATGGAAACAAATAAAAAAGGATAAAGCATTTGCCGTTGATCAATCCCTTTTGGGATGCGGCACGCATTCTACTTCCATTTGTACATTCGTAGTGGCGTTTGAATGCGATGTGGCCTATACAATGACTTGCGGGGGCCAGCCGATGTACAAGTCAGTGTTTTTATCCTCCCAGACAAGTCTGGTACCAATTAACCGACCCCGGAGGGATGGAAGGCTTGGTTGGCCCGGGCGACTCACGACCCAGGATTTGATCCCCGGACGTAAGCGTGCCACTTGCCACTACACCACTTCCGCCTAGAGAAAATAGGTGCCGATGAAGCTACTTAATTTATTCTCTCTGATTTTCTTCTCGTTCATGGGGTCGTCTTAAGTATTGGCTTTATCCGTTTTTATTAGAGTTTTCTGCGCCCCATTAATCGGCCGGACGACTATGAGAAAGCGGCTCACCATTACCTCTTAGGGGAGTCGAGCGAAACAAGGCACTGTGGCTATGAGGGTACGTCTTCATCTTCATCTAGGCTGGCTCAAAATTAGGACTATGATCGATATTTCTGACTATTAAACCTAAGATAATTTGAAACTTTTCAATGCCTTACCTCATGTTACAGTTTTTTCTGCATACTTGAACCGCTCTAAACTTAATTAGTAACTTGTACTTTATCAATCGTCTCTACAATTGTTCAAAAGGTCACATGCTCAATTTTCAATGATTAGGCCATATTGGTTCGCACATACTTAATCTGTAGACATCTAACGATAAGGTAGGTAGGTAAGGGGAAAAATAGATAGTCAGTGGAATGCTTTTGGATGCGCCCGCATATTCTGTGTTTACTTACAATTTTAGATTTATTTGGAACGATGCAGAGCTCTCGTAAAACCTGATATGCTGGTGTACATACATTTTTCAGCAAGCGCTAGTGTCTGGTACTTAAAAATGGACCGGTGGTAATAAGCAGGCCTCATTAGGATGACATT
>MU890170.1:0-12469 GCA_036418205.1 Ostertagia ostertagi
TTCTTGCTGTAATCAGATGGTATCCAAGTGAAACTTCAGTCCATAAGGTGGGGGACACTTCTTGTAACCTTATCCGTCTTATCGGTCCTTATCAGAAGTAATTTTGAATGAATTACATGCGTGTCATGAAAACTCTTATCCTTGTCCATAGTATTGGAGAGGTCAATGGAGTGCCCCCCTCCCCGAACTGAAGTTTCACCGGTATCTGAAATATATCAACACCTTGACGAAAGCGCGATTCTCATGAGAATAACGAGGACGCCCGTCCTATGTCAGGGGTCAGGAAGTGAAACAAACCTGAGCGCGTTTCTGCGATTTACGAATCACCTTTCAAGGCGGGAAATCCTATTATCTATTTACAGTGGCAAAATACTGTGTTAAAGGCATGCCCCAGGATCACATTGGTGTGGCTCTTGCACACGAATGCGAATGTATTGCGAAATGGGCCGGCAGTAAAGAAAAAAGGAAAAGAATCCGTCGAAAACGCTTAGGTTAAGGGCTCACTCACCTTCCTAATCGGCTAAGGGAATGAGAGACTAAGCGCGGAGAGGAGAGTATGAGGCGAGAGAGCGCTACAGATGAGAGAGCGCCAGACAACAGCCTGATAAGAAAAAATCTGCAGCTTCAGCAGCTTACTTTGCAAGGCCCAAGCGCTCTTGTCGGTTGGTTTCCGTGCACGGGAACGCCACATTTGTGATTGTCCTCTAGGGGTCTATACTACAGACCGAAGGAAATTCACACGACTCTGCCTGGGTTGTGCCTTTAAGTCTGAAGAGGTTGCTGTGCGCCGCAATTTCGAAGGATTTTGAAACTTTCGAGATTCTGAAGCCTCACGAGCCTTTTGAAGTGTCGTTGTAAGACTAACCTACTGTGTATCGTTCAAAACTCACGGAAAATTGTTTTGGGATAACATGGGCTACTTTTGAGAAAGGGAATAAAATTATGGAAATGAGAGTTCATCTAAAATTTATCAAAGAAGTTCGCAAGAGAAGTGTGAGTTCTGGTGGCTGATGGAGGTATCTAGTCCAAATATATTTCGAGGGTGGGCGTTATGATCCACATGCATTCCGCTGTTCGTGATATTCGCATGTCACAGGCCTTTTTTGGGCGGTGGGCGTGATCGATGACGTGAATCGGCTTTTCATGTTCACAACTGATGCACTCCATGGCATTCAAACCCTATTAAATTGCAAATGAGGACGTCAAAGTAAAAAGAAGGAAGTGTTAATGTGAGTATGCATAAAAGGACATGGAATCCATTAAAATGATATAAATCAGAAAATAATATATTTAGGTTTCAATTTGAATGGAAGGGTGATGCACAAGGGGAGCATGGCTTAGGGGGGGGCGGGGGAGCGAGTATTTCAACTAGGCCGAGATAGCAGCTAATGACGTAGGCCAGTGAGAACAAAATTGATCAGTCTCCTCCGGAATCCCTTTCCTTTTCTCCTTTTAGTTCCAAGTACTGTAAATCGCTCAGTAACTTGCATCCTCCCCTCCCCTCCTCCCCTTAACGACATGAGCACCACAAAAGCGATGGGAAACTCGCAGATGGGGTGCACGTTCTATCGTCTTCTCATGGCTTACTGTCAAGCCTCACTCCACAATGGAGATGGCGCAGTAGTCGGAGGCGCCTTCTATCACTTACTCGTCCCACAGTTCTGTTCTTGTCCAAACTAACCTCCCTTAACCCACACCGCTCCCACACCTAATTAGGAGGGTAGTCATAGTGAAATTGCGGCATTATTTACCCCTCACTGCCCCACTTCCCAAAAACTGAGCCGGATTTTGATCGAAATTTGTCCATGACTGTGGATTTGCTAGAAACTTGCTTCAGGGGTATTTGACCCGTAGAACACGAATATCACACCGGTTTAGCGCGAAAACGCTTGGCGCCCGCGCCACAGGCGCCGGCGCTATCACAACAGTTTTGCGCGGGCGCCCGTAGCGCAGGCTACAGGCTCACTCGCAACGAACTAATGTGATATTCATGTTCTACCGGTCAACTACCCCTACAACTACAAGTTCTCTGAATTTGGTGTTCCCAGGTGTTCTGGCGCCTTAACGGCAATTGTGGCGCGAGCGCCAGGCGTTTTCAGCGCCAAACGAATGTGATATTCGTGTTCTACGGGTCGAATTACCCCGGAACAAGTTTCTAGCCAAATCCACAGTCATGGACAAATTTCGATAAAAATCCGGCTCAGTTTCGGAGGAGTGGGGCAGTGAAGGGTAAATAGTGCCGAAATTGTCAATGACTTTCACCTATGAGGTATTAATTCTGCCAAATACGCATCTGAATGCTTCCACGATTTCAAACGGGAGTTGAAGTTGTGGCGCATTTCAGCGCTCACCGGGTCAATGGGTAGCCCCTGAGGTCAGCTACTCCAACAGCTAAATTCAAAAATCCCGCGCCCTTCGGGTAGCGTGGTCGTTCCAAAAGTGAGTCTAGTTATAGCAAGAATGCTGAATGCTGATGAGCAGAATCTTCGCCTCGCAGGACTCGAGCTTGAAATATGCTTTCAGGACACCTTACTAATTCATTACACTTCTGAGTTCATGGATTTAGGCCGATTACTTACTGCGCCAAAATGATGTCAGATGGGATCAGCGAGTAGCAGAGTGGCTCACAAAGAGCCAAACAAGACCGTCATGATGGCCACCTGATCGGATTGGCCGATTCGGTTCTTAAACACTTCAGTGAGTGCGGCGCACATTGAATTTACATCCAAGAATTGGGGAAGCATGAATGAGCCTGTGATTCCTGTGAGAAGACCTTCAGCTGAGGGACCATCAAAAAATCGCGGACAGGTCGAAGCATTGGCACGGACTGGCGATCGTCTGAGCCTGATGTTCTAGAGAACTCGATTGAAAAGTAACACTTTGCGAAGACTGCGGTTGATACGTTTAGCCCAATCGGTCATTGGTGCCCAAGAAAATACTTCCGCGTTCTTGATCCTTGACTGTCGGCGAAGATCGAAACTCAGGGCCGTTTTCTCTGACGATTTATAGCATGCGGCGGCTTCAAGCGTTTCAACCTACGGAAAACAATTTTTTTTATTTCCCCCTTTTTCCCATCCGATTTTGGGACTTCACGGCCCACAATGGAAATCGTGAAGAATTAAGAAAAGATGTATGGTAGATGCTGCCTACTACGACTCGTGGTCCGCGGGATCAAATCCGTTGAGTCGTCTGGAGCATCCCTCCATCGTAGGTAAATCGACACCAGCTTTAGGGTGAGCGATTACTAAACACTGACCTGTGTGCATCCCCGCCGCCCTCGCAACTGTGCGAGGTCATTGTATAGGGCCCGAATTGCTACGATTCTTAATGGAAATCAGAATGCTGTGCGCATCCCAAAACGAGATGTCATCTAGCGCAATGCTTTATAATTCTTTTTCAATTTTGTGACACAGAATTAGATCAGACTTTCTTCAGGCGAAAAATTAGTAAAGGCCCTATGTATGTATCGGCTCCCGATTGTCCCACTTTGTCAAACAACCCGTTTTATGGTTTTGGCCACGGGGAAAAACACTGATCTATGCTCAGTAGTCCGCCGTACATCCGGCCTATTCAAATTCGATGCTGTTCGGCATGTGCGGCAATCGTGCCTGGGAATTATGCTAATAGTCGAAAACCGTGCCAGGTGATGACGTTTACGGTAGTATTAGAGATCCAGTCAATATTTCGTCATTCGCCATCAAATACCTATATGTTATACGGAACGTAAATCTCTTGGACTGCTGATAGGGCCGATTCGCTGGAATCGAATTAGAATCTGAGACAGTATTAGAAACTGAAGACCTGAGGCCAATGTCATAGGACCAGTCAGACCCCAATGGCTTCTCCGCGGCTCGCCCCCGCGTCGGGTTATTCCCCCACGCTCAGTTTGTTACGTAAAAGGGCTCCCATTCATTTCCTTTCTTTCAGGCCAACACAACAGAGAAATAACTGCTCCTAATTTATGCCTCCGTTCCTCACACCACTAGTTCAATCGGATGATTCACGCTTTCTGAAGCAAGCCTGGCGAATCACTCGGTTCGCTTCTCCGTGAAGCCGGTTCCGGTACTCCTCTGTGCGGTGGACACGGCGTATCCCAGAGCGAATTGGTGGAGCCCGACCACTAAGTGATGCGTTCGAGCCCTAACTATCTGGGCAAGTTAACCATTATAATTAAGAGGCTGATAGATCGGCCACAGCAGATAAGCACTGCAAAGCTACATATTTGATATATCTCTTACTCAAAACATCTCATTCAGTACTTCGAGTTGGCCTGGAGAGAGAAGAGGCAAATGGCGACGCCATCCGGGCAAACCCCAGGGCCAATTCCCATTCTTGTCGAACAAACCGTCCATCAGAAGTCCATGGTTTGGCAGCTGGCTCTTGGCGAAACAAAACTGCTGACTTGAAGGTCACCCTCGCGGTTCATTTTTTATTACCCAGTTCGTAATTATGCTACCGCTGTATTATATAGGTCAAACATTGCTCACTCTCGACCAACGTCTAAAACTTCACGACTTTTACCTGCTCTTCACACATAGGCAATTCACTAGTTGAAGCATATTTAGCGCGTTGAAAGACGGGTAACATAGGTAGCGTAACCCCCTTAATCTCAGCCAGCTGTTCAGTATTACGTTCAACGACGCTCCAAACAACAAAGTGGAATGCGCGAGAGTTAGCTTCAACGCCAGCGCTGTCACAATCTGGTTGCCGCTGGAAGAAGGGGCGTTTTCTGCGGCCTGAAACGTTACCAGCAGACTGGGCGAGTCTAACGCCTTTAGTGCGCACTTTCGAGCCGTAGAGCGGCATGTTTTATCCTCTTTTGGGAGCTTAGCACGATCATTGGAGGGAATAGTTCTATCGTGGGTTGTGCCTTTAGTGAGCCCTCCAGGCCTTTGAGGTTAGCAAATTGATAACTGATAGCGGCTGCTTTTCAAACAGCACAGTTACTGCTTGGAAATTGACTTGGTATTCACTCGTATCTCTTCCACAAGTAAACCGAAAACCGGTGCACTCCGCATTCCAGCTGATTTTCTGTGAGCATAAAGGGTCCTTTTTTGAATGGTGGATAATAGAACATGCAACAGAAGGGTGGCGGGCTTCTTTGTCATCAATTATCTCCTACTTGATGCGCCATGCATTCGTACTTCTCTCCAGAATCGGTGAACTGTGCATATCGGATCTTCGCGGCTTCTAAGCAGAAACCCTTGAAAAGCGCAGCGAACCTCCGTTCGGCGGGGAGATCATCCATGTTACCGTAACCGAAGCTTCATGTGTTTTCAGCGTTTCTTTTCGGACTGCGCCAGTACCGTATTTTCCTCGGCCATTGCGTAATGCGATGGCATAAACAATGTTTTAGAGGCTAGCTGGTGGAGGAAAGGGCGGCTTGGCTTCCTGAACTTCAATTTATCTGAATTTGATCACTGGAACATATGCGTAGCAGCAGCGCCATTCTCATATACTTCATCGATGTAGCTCAATGAAGTATTAGAGAATCGCGCTGCTACTACGATCGATACCGATGTAAGCTCGGTAAGTGAGGGACCTGGTCCGAGGTCGACTTTTCCGTCTATCATTTCCTGTGTTTGCAAAAAGTGTTTTGGCCTATTTGTACTTCACGTACCGATAAAACACAAGTTGCGACAGCTTAATTCGTCTCTGGGGATAATTTTTCGGACCTTGATCGGGACAGAGTTTGGGAGTGGGAGACGAAGGATTGCAGGGGGCTGAGCGGGTAGCGGACGGTACACGTGAATAGGAGACATTTATTCCGTGGTTGTTACGGTCGTCGACCAACGACAATGTACACATGCGCCTCGATAAATATCATGGTGCAGGAGCGTAGGAAAGCAGCGATTTAGCCTTCCCACCGGACTCAAATAAACGCCATCGTTCATAGCGGAAGTGAGGGACCTGTTTGAATACACACGTTTGTAAACTATTTGGGACCTACCAAATAAGAAGATTGAATGCCGAAAAATCTCAAGAACTGTATAATTCAAATTACCCAGTGTGTTAAAATACCCGGCTTACTATAGGGTCAGGTTTATAGGAGACGCCTGGGACTTTGTGGACTCGGGACTTTGTGGGACTTTGTGGGACTTTATGGGACTTTGTGGACTCGTACTCATTTGAATCATCGAATTTTCCATCTATGCAAGATTTGCTTCAAGGAGCTGAGTATGTCTGGAAGGCCCAAAAATGGTCCAACAATCGATCGGATTCAACTAGTCACTGTAGGTACTGTAAGGGACCAGGTCGCATTCGAAGCGTCATGAAAACGATAGGAATTGGTTTGCATGGCGTGCTCAATAGAGCTGATCGACGTTGTTATTTTGCCCTCACTTCATAAATTCTCCATCATTATCACAGATTTTCAGGGTGGTGCTAAGGGTTTCTCGTGTCATTAAAGACAACAGAAAGAACTATTTTAAAGGCACAACCCAGGCAGAGGTCGTGTGAACGCTTCCCTTCGGTAGTATAGACCCCTAGAGGACAATCACAAATGTGGCGTTCCCGTGCACGGAAACCAACCGACAAGAGCGCTTGGGCCTTGCAAAGTAAGCTGCTGAAGCTGCAGATTTTTTCTTTCAGGCTGTTGTCTGGCGCTCTCTCATCTGTAGCGCTCTCTCGCCTCATACTCTCCTCTCCGCGCTTAGTCTCTCATTCCTTAGCACAGCCGATTAGGAAGGTGAGTGAGCCCTTAACCTAGCGTTTTCGACGGATTCTTTTCCTTTTTCTTCTGCCGGCCCATTTCGCACCGATACATTCGCATTCGTGTGCAAGAGCCACACCAATGCGATCCTGGGGCATGCCTTTAAGCAGTTATCGAATTAGTAGGGAGATGGCAGGGTAGGGGGTCTGGAAAAAAACCATGCTTGCAGTAGGACTCGCTCGAACTACTATTAGTTATTGCTGAGACTGTCTTTGAGGCAGTGAAAATGTTGGAGATACTTAAATAAGAGTAAGTTCTGTCAGAAAAAGGCAAATTCTTAATAGGTATTTTGTTCAATCCCATCATCCCATTTCGGAGTTGCTCTCAATTTATCAATGTTCGCCTTCCACTCTCAGTTTGCTTCTCAATGCTATGAAATAAATCATGAGTGCCAGGACAAGTGCGAATTTTCTCCCCATCAGATGGATTAGCGTGACCAGGTGATCAGATTTATGCTATATGACAGACAGCTTAGCCTGCTTGCACGGAATTCATTTTCAGGCTCAATCTGTGGAATATATGCTTTTTATCGACAAATATCCACTAAGCCTGAACCAATTCAGTCAGGCCAACCGCACATTTCTCATGAAACAAGATTAGCCTTCTCCTGTACCACCCATTTCAGGACTCGAGATTCGTAAAGGAACTACGTTCACATTCGAGAAAGTGGCATCAAAAGGGCGTGGATCAGCTTTGCTTTCAAGTACTTAACTCACATTTAAATGACTTTTGAAAATTCAATTGTCGCTGCTCATACCATGAACTCGGTACGTTGTTTTGCGAGCCACCTTGTTACCATTTACATAAACAATTTGAGCTGAGAAATGCCTCTATAGATCCTTCGCAATCATCTCTATGAAAGAGTAGTAAAGGAATGAGCATTTGGCGAGACTGATCCCTTTTTGGAGCGCGCCGTGACTCTGAGTTCCAATCGAAAACAGTGGCGTTTGAAAGCGACCTGGTCCATACAAAGAACTGCGAAGCCTTTCCGATGAAGACCTCAGTGTTTCTAACCCGAACGATTACGTAGTACATAATTTCTATTCCAAATTGATCGCTCAGTCCTTGCAGGGGCCAAAACCAAAAAGGTCATGAAATGATGTTTCAGGAATGAGGAAATGACATCATGTTTGATCAGCTCTAATCCGACATTCCATTTGTGCACACAGACTCGACATTTTTTGGTCTCACAGCGCTGGACATTATGTTGAGCCTGAAGGGATCATGGGGCTTTTTGTGAGTTCTCAAGACTGACAGTATAATATGTCCTGTTACGCTGGTGGACCTCGGTCTGCAATTGTACACGATGTTGATAAATGACCTTTATTAGGCTGACGCTTTCGGCGGGGTCGCCTTCTTCAGAGCCTGTAAAGAGTCGAAACAATTTATGACTACCCGACCAATCTCAAAGTGCGCCTAATTGTGGGATGTATGAATAGTTGAAGCTGTTGACGGCGAAATTCTCAAAACTTCTCCAAACTCCATAAAAATTCCAAACTCTCTGAAAATGTTCTGCCTCCTATGTTACCAAAAAATGTGATCTTTCTTTCTGGGTACGACTCTACCCAGAATCATAAAATACGACCAAGTATGGATCGGGTATCTGTAGGTGAAGAGAGACGCTGGGAGGTGCAGTAAGAGACTACTGACGTGATTTTTAGACGAGGTAGAAGGGTTCGCTGAATGTCGTGGTAATCATGCAAAATCTATATATGGTGTTGTAGTAAAGGGGCGCCTGCTTACGCATTAAGGAGATGACGAGGTTCGCTGAAGGACAAAAGGCGTTTCGTTTTGCGTTTTGATCGCGAGATTTCGAGAAAAAACACATCTGAAGGTGTTTCCAGTCTAGATTGCCTGCATTTTCTATCCGTCTATCATGGTTAGCTTATCTACTTGGCACACGAAATACATAGGTAAGTGTTCCTTGGGAATCGCTGAAGTGCAGTATAGTTAGGTCAAATAAGGAACTACATAAATACTACATATAATTACGAAACGTAGAGAGGTGAGAAAAACGGCATTTTAAGCGTGTTGCCTCAAATATCCTGAAACATGCAAATAATTCCGGGGTCATCGACTCGAGTAGCTCAAGAGGGCTACTTCCGCCCGAGACTTGGGCACAAATCAAATTGGATCGAGTTGCTCGTGGGCCGTCTGTGTCGATCGTGTTTCTGATTGAGTAAATCCTCCTTAACCTGGAACCTGAACAGGGCCGGCTTCAGTCCACCAGTCCTACGGCACCGGATTCAAGAGTCAACCAGCCGGCAAGAGCTTTCCGAATAAGGGGAGGGCCTGATATCTATAAAGATCTATCTTCCCTACTTAAAGATTAAAGAAGATGAGAAAATCGACCTCCACAAGCGTTTGAAATGGGCTATTGAATTCCCAGGTTGAAAAACCAGGCAACCTGGAAAGTGGTGTTCATGAACGGTCAAAAAGGAAATTCTGAACTGAAGCCACCAATACTGCAGAGTGCGTGGCGCATCGCAAGAACGGTTTATCACTGCCGTATGCTTTACGTATAATCCTATTGGAGATTTTAAAGCAGTAGGTACGGTAATCTTTTCGGTGGGTATCGACTAATAGGAGGGATGGTAATGGTGAGTCAATAATGACGACAAACAGAGAAAAAGTTCGACTAAATCCGCCGGGCCTTACTTGGTCAGTCAACTTTGGGCGAGTCTAAGGATCAGAAATAACCTTTCGAGATAAGGATACCTAAATACTCAGTAGAATATACAAACGTCAAGATTACACGATACAGCCGCTCGACGCAGAATTCGCTTTCGAGGCGAAATTCGGACGATAACCGAGCGGTAGCGGTACCGCAAAATCCCCATGTCCGCTGGCGGTATAGGGGCAGATGTGTAGTTTCTAGGTTTGGAACTTCACAGCGCCTGCATATAGCAAACCTTTCGGCATACAAACATATGCCTTTGCCATCTGGCTGCCTTTCCAACTGGAATATAAAGAGGTGGCAAAAAAATGAGCGACACGGTTCTTGTGACATCAGCAAGCTCCAACCCAATCCAATAGGTTGCCCTGGTCGATGTAAGTCTTTCGGCAAAATAATCCTGAAATATCATCCCACGCAGATCCAACGCTCCTGTTGACTTCCCTGATCGTCTTCAAGATGTGACGTCATCTGCAACCGCCGTCAAGCTTAAGAACGTCTTCCGTAATCGCTCCAGCCTGAAGCTGTTACATAAGTTGTTTGCTCGGCTTCTTGGTGGGTAGCTGCGGAGGCACCCCCCCCCCCCCCCCCCTTTACTCTGACTGGACAAACCCTCCCCACAGCTCGTCGCGATAATGTTTCACAATGTTATGACGAGGACACGTTGACTCGAAACAGGCATAATGTTTCATTGCAAATTTGTCTCATAGAGGCTATGACGCAGGTTTTTCATAAGATTGGAATGTGCTCTTCAGTTCTCAGTCGAGGGAACTTGGTTTGAATCTAGCTAAGTGATCAATCCCGTTTTGAAAAAGAAACTGACTGAACTGAGTGAACTGACTTTTTTGGGCACCCTTGTATACTTCTCCGGTGCGCATCCACTCTATCGTGTTTCCTGCCTTCAATGGGTCACTATCCTTTGGTCGAATTTGGTGATTTCAAATCGAAAAATCTAGAGCGCACGGTGAACCAGTCCCGTCGACAATCAAAAAATCATCTTGAATAAAAAAGATTATTCAGAACAGCGGTATTATTTCAGTGCTATAGTTTGTTTTCAAGACCGCATGCGCCTGACATTGACGAGTTTGCCTGGTGGTTCGTTCTGACGTTTGACACCACTTGTGAAAACATTAATGAAATCAGAATTCACAAAGTGGCTGTAGCACAGGCAACCGACTTCGCTGCTTGAGTAGGTGAATATGACAGCTAGCGGTTGCCGAAGCGAGCCTTCAGTGCATTAGTTTTTGCGATGAGTAAGCGTCCTCTAAAGATGACATTGCTATGTTCTGGTGTCTTCATATTCCTCCAAGCCTCAGAGAATCAAATATTCAAAGAAATTTTGTCGAGGTCACGGTTGAATTTTTTTTCGGACAGGAAAAGAAAGCACGAAAAAAAACCGCTGCGGCGAACACTTTTGACCGCTACTGTAGATTTGGGTCGAGGCCCCGTACAGGTGGACACCATTACCAACGGTGCCTTCTGGCCACAAACGCGAGTAGTAAACAATGTTTATCGATAAATGGATTTAAAAAGCCCGCCAAACAAAACAATAAACAGTTACGAAGTAACGAACCTTATTGCGCGAACAGCGGATCAATAAGATGGGTTCAATTGCCTAGCAGCAGAATACGCGAGTTATGGATCAGTCAAACGTGCGAAGGCGGGTTCTGGATGGCCCGCTTTGCCTTCCTTACAAGGAAAGGCTCTCAGGTCGCCATGGCCATTCAAGAAGTGATGTATACCGCTAGATGTGCCTTTGAACGCTGATCTCAAATCTACCTTCCGAAATCTGCTAAACGATTTCCTGAAGGAAGTTATGAAGCAAAAAGGCGTAAGGCCGATGTCAGACTTTGCGAATCGCGCGATTCGCTAGCGTCTGCGGTCGCGTCGCGGCCAGTGAATCACTCAATTGGCTGGTACCGCAACGCGACCGCGGACGCTAGCGAATCGCGCGATTCGCAAAGTCTGACATCGGCCTACGGCAGTGGTCGGATTTGCAGTCAAAACGTCGTAGGATCGGCCCCTGATCGCGTTTACTGTCTTGCGTTCTTCAGGAATTAGGCTAAATAAGCTATTAAAAGCCTTTTAGCTGTACTCTGAAGAAGGCAAAACAGTAGACGCGATCAGGGGCCGATCCTACGACGTTTTGACTGCAAATCCCGACCACTGCCGTTGCGCTGTTTTGCTTCATAACTCCCTTCAGAGAATCGTTAGATTTGAGATCAGCGTTCAAAGGCACATCTAGCGGTATACATCTCTTCTTGAATGGCCATGGCGACCTGGGAGCCTTTCCTTGTTAGTAGGAGAAGACTACTCGACAGTCACTCGTGTACTTTTTATGCTGCTGGGTCCCGCCAAAACTGCTCCGTTTTGGCGGACGATTACTCACTGATTTATCGGTGTGGGTTCGCTACGAAAACGATAATTCACTACGAAAACGATAATTCAGAAAGTCAGGCTACCTGAGTCAGTGTTCCACCTAAAATCCTCAAAGGACGCTGACATCCACTAACCGACGTGCCATCGTAGAAAGGGAAAAGGTGGGAAATGCTTGGAAAATCATTTATTCAGGATGCGCTGTGCTTCAATGAACCTCTTCAAGTGATGGCTACAGGATTTCAGGAAGTTCCAACTTCACAATACCCGTTGTCTCCAGTGAAGGTCGTTGATCGATAGGCGTAGTTCATCACATCAGATCGCTTAATCAATCGACGTCGTGTCCTCTGCCTGTTCTCTCCAGGTGAGCGGTGATGTTATCAGACAACCTGTCGATCAGTCGCCCCACCTATTGATAGTGCCACCACACTCGTTTTCAGAACCAACACAGCTTGGAAATGACTTTTGAACCTTGCCCATCAAGAAATCTGAAAATAACGTGGAAAAGCTGAGTTTTAGTTACAATCTTTGAAAGCTCACTATCATTTTATCAATGGGGGTTTCATTATTGTGACATTTTTGAGCATTTATTCGGCAAAGTAATGCAGAGAGCATGGATTTCTCAACCTAGTCCTTCATGCTACTACGCTTTCCTACTTTTCTTGTAGGAACTAAACCTCGCAGTGAAGAGACCTGTTTTTTCTATA
>MU890171.1:0-10453 GCA_036418205.1 Ostertagia ostertagi
TTGTACGGGCAAAACATCAGAAAAGAAGATGGGCGTTACGCTGAATTCTCATCCCTCTTTCTTTTTCATGGTCAAAGAAATGGGATCGTATCACTTTAACGTTTGGGCTACTTTCAACTCAACGGCAGAGCTGCTAAGGTGTAGGTAATGGTAATGGTGTAGGTAATGCTAGCCCTAACGGTACACTACTTTAACAGTACCTTTGTTTCCCATGACCAGAGCTGTCGCAATTGCAGAACGGGTTGCTCTATACACTCTTTACGTTACAACATGTCAAATGTGTTGTGAGGTCTGTATTTATACAACATTCTGGTTACGGGAAACAAAGTATACATGACTGACTTATTAGTGTTTTGTTTGTTGTTACGCGCATCCATCGGCCACAGTATAAACATCATTGATATGTGAAAGAATTCGGTAGCGATCGTGTTAGAGAGTCAGGTGAAGGCGGGCGGTGACGGTCTGTTTTGACGTTTTCAACCGATCTAGTTTCGCTCATCACCAAGGCACTAGGCGTTGTTTCAAAGCAAATATTTCTTCGACAGAAGCATTATTTTCAATACTAACCTCATTTCGTAGTGGTCACAAATAATGTTCTCAGGTGTGGAGAGCACGCTGACGCGATCTGAAATCATCACGACGCAATAATGCACAAGTTTAAAGGACGGCGATACGGTACGATACACGTTGTAATTTTTAACAATTAGAAAAAACGATGTGGTTATTGTGCGGAAGTGAATATGATTATGTAGAAATGAAGCAATACAAGTTCTGGAACCATTGACTATTCATTTCTAATGTTTTTAAAAAGGATTCAGTAGGTAAGAAAAGAGAATAACTGGCCATTTGAAGGGATATCTATCAAGTTTTCCTCGGGAAATCATAAATATGTTAGGATACCATGGAAAGACGAAAAACCTATGAAGACGATTATTTACGAGGAGAAACTCCGGCGACGCAGTGAGCGCAGCACGGCCGTAATCGCTTTGTAATGACTTTCTCAGCGCGGAAGTAACGTAAACACGTCCAGAAATGGACCGTATGCGATCTGGGAGGTTCTAAAAAACCAACACGAAGCCCAGCACGTACAACACAGCACTGCTGGCTGTGCCTGATGACGGGCTGGTGGGAGAGAATGCGTGTGTGTGTGGTGCGGTTGGGGCGCGTCGTCGAGGACGGCGCGGACCGAGCGATAAACCTGCTTGGGTGCTCGCGCACCCAACCCGCACCCCCCTCTCGCGTCGTCCGACACTCTCCCACTGTTGTGTGTGCATCGGTCTCAGTCAGTGCCCCCCACGCTCTTCGCGATCGTCAATCTCTCAACTCGCGACGCCGCTACACCAGCATCACATTCCATCTCCCCTCTAATCACTCTACGAAATCAATCGATTATCGAGTGTCATGTCCATCGCTGAAGTTTAATCTTCCACTTGCCCACCACCACATATCGATCGATTATCGATTGCCCCAGAAAAATAGTGGACCGGATGAGATCAATGGGCTCAGTGGTACTGTAGACAGGTCACGTATCGTTGATACGGTAAATCTTTCTAGAATGCCCTTTTGGGGCCGTTATCATATCGATAATGATTGGACTTGACAACTACTCAAAACTATGTCTAATGAGTAGCTAATCCATAATTGTTGTTAAGATGTACTGTTAGACAGCCAATGCTGCTCAGGACTAAGGGCGCTATGCGGCTTGGCCCGGCCATGATATCGAATTTTGTCGGACCCATCGAAATTTATGGTGCCCCCATAACAGCTGATTGTCACTTAGATAACACATTAGTATCAGATCAAACTGAGAACTTCCTAGAACGCTCATTATAAATCATTCGGGTTGGCTCTCCGAGGCCGTTTCTGATGGCCAAGTGTAACATAATCAATTGACTATGTTTATGAGCTGAATTCGAAGTGCACGGCGCATTCTCATAGCGTTGAGCAATGTAAGCTATTTTACTTTTTTTGAGGCAAGGAAGATAAAAAAAAAATGCCTAAAGTGCTCCCTTTGTCAAAATAGTACGAGATTGAGCGAGCTTTCAGCGATGTGAAATGCGCTTTACAGTATCCGCTACTTATTTTTGCTACTTTTCATCCTTCAATTACGTCGATAAAGTTGTGCGTGGTCTTTTCTAACGGAATGGTGATGAAGATCGTCGTTATCGAGAGCGAAGCGATGATTCCTCGGCCGTCATCTATGGTTTCGCCTTCATAACAGGTCGACGAGCGTCTTTTAGTGCGCATTGTAAGTCATTGGTGTCAAAGACGCAGCAGCGTCAGGATGGCACCGATCGGTCGGGGAGAAAAGTCAGCACCTCGAGGCGGCGGGCGGGCGGGCGCACGTGGCTTTCAGCAAATCGTTCTTTGAATGTCACATGAAAACTCGTCGGCGTGAGATCTCGCCGAGAGGGCAGCAAAAGAAGCGTTTTCTAGAAACTTCGCAGAAATCACGTAGTAATTCATCTAAGAAATGTTCTATGATGTCCAGAGTTATGATTTGTGAGGCTTCAAACATTAGTCAATGATTCATACAATGCTTGATGCAAATCGATAACGAAAAAACGTTCATTTCACAACAAATTAAAAGTGTAAGATGAAAGCTGGTATATCCATGCATAATTCCACATCGTCCACGATCGCAACCATACGATTTGGATCCTCCAGATTCTGAGACGCCGCTATCTTTGATTCTTAACTGCTGATTCGATCGCAGTTCTTGCGAAAATTTTGTAAGAATACATGTTATGAACAGGATCGCCCTTTGCGGACCGAACCGCACCTTTTGCTCACCGGCCAGGTGAGTTACAAGTTACGCTACCGGGACGCGTTTTGCCCTAACTCAGTTCTTCATGATAGCCTGCCTGCGGCAAAAGTTTTGTTCATACCCAGCTATGTGGAACTCTACCGGTAAGGTTTTACAGATCTTTCCGAAAGTTTTTCCATCAATACGCTAGCCTCCTACCTGAAACCATTGTTCACAGAAAGAAGTGAAGGGGCGCAGTGTTTAAGGGCGAGCAGTGGTCTGAAGTGCCGCGTCGCTCCATACTGTTCGCGGGATCAACGCTAGAGCAAATCATTAGGATGCGCACATTCTGAGACCTCGAAAAGATTTCTATGAAGACGGAACACAAATTGTCCCTCGAGTGAAGAGAATTCACTATGGCACGCCAGGCTAAAGGAGGATGCTGGTGGCGTGTCCTCGAGGAATTCCATGAGCTACGGGAAAATGGATGGCCCAGGAGGCAGGCGAAACAGTTTAAAATCTAAAAAAGTGTGATGATATTCTCATCCTTCCGGAGAAGGGACGGATGTTTACTACTAGGTCATGCGTAACTGCACAACCACGTGACGATGAGAGTACAGCAACCACAAAGTTGTAATATGAGTAAAGAATAACATCCTTCTGACCCAGGGCTAGGTTTAGCACCCTATCCTTGGGATTGCAGGGCCTTACGCTATCTCCCCCCTCCCAGATGGACATGTTCCTCTTGTCCGATGATGTACCAAGGTAGAGGAGGACAGGGTAGCGTTATAGGACCTGCCTTATCTCAATGTTTTTGCTGTCCTGACAGTTACACTAGCGTAACCTCAAGAAAATGGTGCTCAACAACAGAGGGTCCCTACAGCATAGACCGTGGCGGGTGCCATAGCGAAACCATGTCTCCCTTCTCCTAAGCTGAGAGAGAATAGCATCGAGCAGGGGACGCGTTCCCTGGGAAAGGACAGCATACGGTTCTAGTTTTGATATCATCATTTTTGAGAGAATAGTAGCTGATTTGTACCTACTAAACCATCTCGTAGGTCCATACTACCTTCAGAAGCCTCTTCGATCCGACAGAAAGACATATGCATGGCGCAACTACGAGTCACGTCGATATTGAACTTATAAGCTTCGTATTTTGCAAGCGCTAAAAATAATGTTTCCCTTTATCGAAGCAAAGAACCGTTTTGACTCCGATAAGAATGAAAATTGATCGTAAAATTTTTTTCATGAGATAAGGCCTACGAAGGCTGTGACCAGTTGAAGTGGGAAGAAATTAGGGCATGATTTTTTACAGAGACTGAGGAACGAGAAAGTTGGAATCCTAAACAAGGAACCTTCCAGCAGAATGTTAGGTTAAACAAGAATGGAACTTGGAATTTGGAGCAGCTTATGGAATATTGTTATCCATGTTGCAATGTCATAGATCGGAAATCGGAACACGAAATCGAAAAACTTTGGCAAAATGAGGATTTCGGCTGTTTCTCGAGGTGAAACAGCTGTGAAGGACATTCGCATGCTCATGCTAATGGCTTGTGACCTCGGTATCAATCGGATCAACACAAAACAAGCGTAGAGTGCTCATCGACCAAGGCCTCAAATTTTGATGAGCTACTCCGATAAACAACTCTGAAACTGAAGAGCTTGTCACTGCCTCCACTGTACAGGAGCGCTCAAAGTGCTCAGATATAGAAGGAAAACCTTTGCTCTCTACTGGTTACCCTTACCATGACAATTGAGATACTTATTCCTCTCGGTAAGATGAACGGTTTGATTCCTACCTGGTTTGTTTGAAGACCTAACATTGTCGTAATCTGGCCAGAAGGATGCACGATTGCCTATAGGGCATGAAGATGAGCCTGCACTTAGGAAAGGAGCAGAGAGCATAGGCGCATCCAACAAAAGGACCACTTCGAGCACATTAATGTTTCATAGGCGCTGAAAAGGTCCAAAAGGAATGCGCGCCTATGTTATTCGAGGGCTTCTTTATCTGCAGGGTGCCCATGAGCGACATCAATGACTATGGCAGGCAGGTGGCTGAGTTTCGGCCAGCTGCGCCAGCTGATGTTCAGAATCCCGGAAATGGCTGTCGTGAACCGGCATATTTTACAAGATCGCAGAGATGGGTCTTTCCTTTATGCTGCGATAGGGAAGTAGTACAACATGGGTGTTGCTGGTGGTCAAATCAAATGTAGTAGTGGGTACGCGGATATAGATTAATGTGATTGCTTAGAGTGTGGAAGGGACTTTGTGCGACCCCATGCACCCAAATAACAGGCTTATTTCGATTTCATAATGATACGCAGCTAGACGGACGACGTGAAAAGTCTGATTCGTTTGCCAACCAGTATTGCACGAAAATACGTCGCATGCATTGTCATGGAAGAAGCAGGCTCTGGACGGAATGTGCTAAAACGTCCACGAGTTGTTCAAAGATTTTTCCTGGCGGATCTGCTCTAGGGAAAGTTTTGATGGGCGCTATCGCAATATATGGGGGCATTGTGATGTCAAAATTTGAAACTTCGTAGAAGATGCCTTTGGGTAAAAGCGAGGGCATATAGAGACTCCAATTGTGCGTCGAATCGATTTTTCATGCGTAAGCACATTTTTATTGTTCCGAAAGCTCCGGCCGCTCCTCACACAAGGTTAGTCTGTGGATGCCCCCGTATGCGATAGCTCCCTTGATGGTAAAGCTCCTGCCTCTCTCATCAAGTTCTGTGTTGAGCTTCAGTTGTTGCCCACGATATTCATGGCCTCCACTGTCCTACTGACACTTTGAAAACCGTGTAGCCCGCTTTAGATCATTCACCCTGAAGTCTTTACCGCCAGCTTAAATACTGCCACGATAATTCACGTTGAAAGTCAGGAGCTCAAATTTCTGTCCAAACTAGCCTCCCACGCAGATTCGAGCGGCCTTGTTGCAGTCCCTGGCTGGTTTCTTCAACACATTCACGACGGCGCCCCTTTTCCACTTTAACAAAAAGAGAGCATCTATTCACTTTCCCCGTAAAGGAATTTAAAAGCATTTTAAACTCGATTACGAGATTTGCCCACCTATCTGTCCATTCCTAGCGCCTGGCAAGCGATTATCAGTTGGCAGCCCATATGGGCTGCCATCGTCCCAGGAGCACATGCTTGTTGGCAGCCCATATGGGCGCCGGCGTGAATGTGTTAAATCTGGTTATGCACAAATTTCCAAACTCGACCGAGCTACATTTCGGATAGTTCACTAAATTGGGCAGAAAGTGGTTTGAAGCTGGACCTGAGCACGAGTCAGCCATGGATGGCTCGAGATGCCTTTTGGGTCAGGCGAAAGTTCAGCAGATTTTTGAAATGGGCCATGGATCAAATGACATCATTCAGAGTATAGAATAACGTTGTTCGCACGCTCAAGATTAGCAGAATTGTGCACAATCAGCGTGGCCGCAAATGCGAGCCACTTCCTTATTGACGCGGAAGAATTCGACGATAAAGATCGCAAATGGGAAAAAAGTAATGTGAGCTGAAAACCGACTTCTTGAAGGCAGCTGATGTTCGTCCGTGTCACTGGTTGCGCTTTATTTTACCTCGGGGGGGGGGGGCGTGTACAGCACTACCTCCGGCGATAGATCCCCAAAACTGCGTTTCTACTCCGATCTGTGGCGCAATACCCATGACCAAGAATGGGGGAAGCGTCTAGGAGGGCAGTTTTGGGACTATCCTTGGCCAGGTACTGCTACACACGGCCCTTGGCCTGACCAAAGAGGGATAGTGGCCTGGGTTTCCATGGGAGCGATTCCATTCCAGGGAAGGACCACCTACCCTTCTTTGTGATTTGATTGCTTCTTCCTGAGACGGAATGGAAGGTATCAAAACACGTAAACTTCCACGAGGATGTAACGCTCAGGGACTTATCGCGGATCTCCACTGATTTTTCACATTATCGATTGAGTTACTTTAAATATTTGTACTCGGTAAAAGTATCCACTTATTGTAACAAAACTAACAAAACATGAGTGGAGTTGTGCGTTCGTGGATCGATTTGCTTTTTCCGCTCACTCATTTTTCTCTCGAGGGTGCGCCACGCCCTCGATTTTTTTTCGGAAACCTATAGATGTTTGAAAGCGGCTTGGGGACAGACAAACGCGGGTCGCTGAAGTTTAAGCCCCACGTTTTGTCCCATCCTTCCCCTACCCTGCCCCTGCTCCCTCAATGTTGCAAAAGTCGACAAACCCAATATGCAGTGTGTTTCTTGCCCGAACTGCTTAATGCCATTGGACATGCAAATGTAAAGTGACACCGTCACGCCATTCCTGCCCCCCCTCCCTGCAAGAAATGAGTGGTCTGATGTGATTAGTCACGCCAAGGGGTTCGCCATACATTCAAGTTCCATCCACAATTGTAGAGCCGTTTGCTGGTCCCGGCTGTTTTAGGTGCTCCTTCACTTCCAGGCCAATTTACTTGCATTTGGAAGCTGGGGGATGAGGTCTTGATAGCCGGGCGGTGTCTCGAGAGACGGAGGGCGGAGCGGTATATTTGCAGTCATTTGCGCTACTACCCCTTCCTTAGGGAGCTGCTTGGTTAAACTAGAGGTTAGATTTAACTTAGCCTTGCAAAGCTAGTAGGCGTCGGAAGCTAATCGCGCTGATCAGCAGCTTCGCTGCAATTTCAGCTAAGGTTCCTCAAACGTGCAATATGATAGAAGGCATAGTAGGGGCTGCCGTACGTGCGATTTTGCAGCTACGAAGTAAAAATAGCTTCGGAACTCGTGCAAAAAGCCTTGAAGGAATTTCAAAAGAGCTCTTGATGCATATCTGACGAGAGGCGTGGCCTGTGTGCATCGAACGCATGAAAGCGGCTATTCAGGGTTTTAGTATTATCAACGAGGAACTACTGCCAGTATTTATCTCACGGAAGTGTTGCCTGAACGACGGCGCGGCGATCTCAGGCCGATGGCAGGCTAATTCCAGCCATGGCAGCGCTGAGTATGACTCATCAGCTCATTTGTGCATGCAAATAGAGGTGCAACGACCATGACAGAATTAGGATCTCTGAGAAAATCTGTGAGGAATGCTTGCCGCTTATTAATGGTCACTGGCGTTCTGTATGATGCAAGGGTAGTCACGCTACTTGGGCCCTGTTCTAATAATTAGGGGTGAAACTCCAGTTCGGGGGGGGGGCACTCCATTTTTTTCTCCAATACTCAGGATATAAGGATTAGAGGGCTCACGACACGTATCGACTCATTTAAAGTAGACTTCTGATAACTATTGGTGTAACGGGTGAGAAACCCTGAAACGTTTTCACATTTCCGCGGTCACAATGTGGACCATTTGGTTGGGAGACTACTTCTTTGTGTTATGAATTATGTTTGTTGTTGTTATGTGTTTATGTTCAGTGCTATAAATAATGTGGTTGAGGTGTACGGAGGTCTAACGTGATATCACAGGTGTGACGCGATGAAGAATCAGCGAACCAAACAGTCGAGGAGAATAGCATAAGATATGATACTGGAGATCGCGATAAGATAGATGACAGTATAAAAGACCTCTGTAGTAGGAATAAACACTTTATCCACCATCTCGAGACTATCTACTGCTTCTGCTATCTACTGCTATATACGGCTATCTATCTATCAAGTGCATACGTTATACAACTCCGCCTGCCATGACCCAAGGGAACGGTCCTGGACCAGGAGAAAGGACACCTCCGCAAAGGGCTAAGGGTGCAGGAGCTCCAGGGTGGATCACCTGTGCAGAAAAGTGGATGGGATGTGGGCAGGTAGTGTGGAATGTAGGACATCCACCGGTCCTTATCAAAAGTACGCTCGAAATGAGTCGTTCACTTATTATCTTATCCGTAGTGTTCGATAGCCCAAAGAACTGCTCTCTAGTACTACGGATAAGATAGCAATGGAGTGGCCCCCCCGAACTGGAGTTTCACCGTATAAGGAATATTCGTATAACTTCGTATAATGTATGCTATACGAAGTTAGTAGACCGTGGCTCAGATGTCACAGAGGGAAAGCAATCGAGGACAACGATAACGTTGACGCGACATCTCCCGTCGTTCGATTTTTTTCCTTTTTCCCCAAAAAATCGATATTATCCCTTAAGCAATTTTGTATTTTATATTAATTTTATACTTTGTATATCGTATAACTTCGTATAATGTATGCCGGTAGTGTCTTGTTGTCGGCGGTGGCGTTTGAAACGCTGCAACTACAAATGGACAAAACCAAACGGATACAGTGAATGATTGACAGCGTTGCTGCGCGAAGTTGTCAAGATGAAAGGTTCTAGGGGAAAGTTGGAATGAGTTCAATCAGAAATAATATGCAATAAAATCAATTATGATTAATTAGATAAATAGGGATAACATATAAAATAACAATTCAAATTAATTAACCAGGTTAAAGTGGAATGTTATAATACTTAAATAATATTAGGTGACATTTATATCAATTGTGGGGTTGTGGTAAATGTTATGTACTATGCAGATTTTATGGGATTTCGGCGCTCATGTAGTTGGGGGAGGTAGGGGGTGATGAAATTCAGGTGAGTGAGCCTGCACAGTATCTGGGGTTAAGTCTTAGGGAGGGGAAGGGGTTCTGGGAGAGCATTTTTGTTCCCCCTGGCGCTCCTCCCCTCTTTTGGGCTTGGTCGCAGTGTCACTTACAGCGGTTTTTGAATGCCCCCCCTCCCAGAGACATGAGCGCCAGTTTTCCTATTAGTATAATACTATAATAATATTCCTTTTTGACTACAATATAATATATTTAGCTGTAAATCCAACCTTGGATTCAGTTGTTAATTACTTCATTATGGTGTTGAGTGAGTGTTAAGGGAGCCGTTGTGATTGCTGCAGTGGCCTTGACTCTTTCTAATTTACAACTCGCTTCGTCACGTCTTTCACGTGCCACAGGCGTCATCGCTCAAATCGTGCTGAGACGACGCGGAAGTGGCGATGTTTGCCAGCTTTCTGTCTTTGAAAATAACAGCGATCGTCGTCGTTTATTCGTTCACATTCAGCTCGACGTACGTCTCACATAAACAGGAATCGTTTGGTATGCAACGTACGGCTGCTCCCTGCGACAACAAAAACAGCGTTCTGCGGCCTCCTCTTCAGCCTCTCAGCAAGTATCACACTACTAAACGACACGAATCTGTTATCGGCTTCAATAGACCTCACAAATGAGGCTAATCACAAGAACGCTGAGCTGTGTACAAACTGGATAACTGCAGCGTAAAACAGCAATTATCCAATAAATACAAGATGAAGGCTAAGTTTTTTGTATCAGAAAAACAATTTACATGTGTTGGAAGCCTATTGGATATCTGAAAACATAGAATGGTTGGCTGTTTATTTCACGGTAAAGCAGAAGAATATCAGGTCAGTTGGACCATGCAGTCTGGTGTCGATTAGTGAAGTTTAACCAAAAAGCATTTGTATAATGCACATCAAAATCGCCGATTTTTTCATTAGAATGCATTGATGCTTAAAGGTACCGTCCGCGATCAGTCAACTCGAGCAATCCATTTGGTGAATAAGATAAGGCTCTTCGCGAAGATCACAGATTTGCCGTTTCTATGCCTCGAAATTGCAGAAAAAGCCTTACGACCTTGCCAATATCACTGGCCCTCACTGGCTCCTACCATTGCTGGGTGTAGAAGGGCGGTATGTCTGCGTTCACCTTCACGACGTGCTCTC